>LSSK01001235.1:0-23124 GCA_001969505.1 Zancudomyces culisetae
CCTACCCGTTCGCGTGGGAAGGGTAGAGTCAATAAAACTTTGAAATTGTCATCCGCTCAGGAATCCCTATCGTCACTAGATTCCTCATCTTTAACATCAGAAACAGGCTCAGCATCTTCAGGATCAGAGGTGTCATCTCCAGGGTCTGAAATGTCATCTCCAGGATCAGAAATAATGCCCTCAGAGACAGCATATCTAGAATTCTCAGCAACTTCAACACCTCCCATTTCAGATGAATCTTTTGCCACAGCCACTGCTAATGTTACTACAGACTCGCTCATAGCACCGTTTTCGACATCTGCTCCTAATACTTCAAATATTGAAAACTCCACTGAAAGCTCTTCAAACGCAGAAACAAATAGCGCCACATTTCTTACTAAGAGAGACACTGCATCGGAACCTCAAAAAAATTCGAGAAGGGGTGCATTAGATTACATACGTAACATTGGTGGCTTTTTCGGTAGCGTGACTGGTGGACCCAAATCCCAAACCCAAGCCCGAACTCCTTCAAAAACAACTAGTATGAGAGTGAACATGCGCCTATCCAAAAGAGTTCGAATAGCCAACTCGATATACACTCTCAACGATGAAAAAGAACATGCTCAAACAAAATTTGAGCGCTTTGATGCCCACAACTCTGCTGAGACACAGACAATATATTCAGGAGAGCTCGAAAACGTATCGGCAGTGGCTCCCTTCGAAAAGGATCAAGAGGACATGCGTAACTTGCTCGAAGATTATACTCATAACTTAAAAAGAGGATTGGTAGCCAATGCAAAACGTGGACCACCACAGCAATCCAACTGTAAACAGAGCAAAGGTAATTTGCCTACCAAAACCATGGGTAAAAAACCAGCTGGTGCCAAAGATTCTATCACAACTTCAGTGTCAAAGACATTAAAAGAAGTTTCTGGAGATAAGCAAACCAGCTATGAGATACAAATCGAATAAATGGATGTCGATAGCCTCCTGAATATAATGCGTTTTCTGAGTGGAAATAATGATTACAGAATTAATGATGGTGATTATATTGATATGGAAAACAGTGACAATGAAAATATTAGTTGCTAAAATAAAGAGCTTTTTGTGTTGTTATAGTTTCTATGTATTTGAGATTTGGTGAGTTTTGGTCTTTCTTTTTATTATTTTTTTCAGCAAAATTTTGAAAAGGTAGTCCAAGTTATCTAGCTATTCAGTATATGACTCTTTGTTTTATCTTATTTGGGTACTTTGCAAATAAATTTGATTTATCTCCTATAAATATTCTTTAGTCGTTCTTGTGGGTTTAGTAAACATGTTTCCCAGTAGCTATGCTATAAACAGTTGAAAGAGTTGGAATACTGAATTAATCGGGTATGTTTTTTTCACTTTCACCATTTATAAGGTGAAAAACTAAAAATAAATAACGCTAAAAGTGTTTAAAAACTTCTTTAAAAGCATATACTTGGTGCTTCGTTTCATTTTTCAGGCTGTGGCTGGTATAAAATCACTCACAGTACCAACCAACCATATATTTGCTGTTTTTACCTTATTAGCAGATCTGATAATATCGTGTGGTGTTGGGAGTAATGATGATAGGATATATAAAAATGGGTGGAGTTTTTCAGCAGGTAGGCTGGAAAACGTGGATCATATCGTTAGAAAGTTTAAGGTTCAGTATCCATTGTGCGACAAGAACTGCGCAGAAATCATTGAGAACATTTTTCTGGACTGCACAATGTGGGTAGAGCCTCAGTTTATGTTTCTGGAACGTATTCCAGAAGTATCAGTTGCAGGGAGTGAGGATAACGGTAGGAGAGAAATGATGAGATGACTTTGTGAGCAGAATCCTTGGAGGGGAATCATAAAGGCTGGTTACTTTACCCATAGAAGATAACAAAGCAAAAATAACACCCTTAGTTGGACTAGATACGGAATAGCTGGTGAATAGTTTGTGTAGCTAATACTGTATTCGGGTAGCTGAAATAACCGATAAAACACCCCCACATGAAACGCTTTGATGGTAGGACTGAGCTTCAAAATCTACACGCTTTAGTACCTAAACACCTGATAAAATAACAACAGTTTTTATGTAGTTATACTTGCAAAATTTAGGTATAAAACTTCATTTTCTATAAAAATGCACTTGGATAACAACTATTTAAACAAAATATACGCATGCCTATATAAATATAATTATCATGTAAGAAAAGTCAAACTCTGAGCTGAATCCTTGGTATTGTCTATTTTTTTAAAAATGGTATGCTAACATCCGAGCGTCTCGCCAATTTAATTTTAAAGATATTATAAGTATAGAAAAATAGCTCATCAAATGTTTTTATACATATAAAGTGGTGAATCGCGTTTCATAGCCTCATTAAAGCTACCACCCTTTCTTTTTTTTGATAAGTCTGGCTCAGGAAAACTTGTTTCACAAGAATTACTAATTTGTGAAAGTGTTTATTTGTCGCGGATTATCCAGTACAGGAAAGTTTATATTTCGTTCTCTAATTTGGTTAGTGTAGTCTAGAGCTGGGGCTGGTACCAACACTTTACTAATGTGGTTTCGTGAAGCTATATATTTGTTTTGATGACCAATGCTATTTTGCAGACTGTGGCTGTAGGGACCTTCGGATATTTTATATGTTTTCTGTGCGGGTATATGTGCGACGCAAGGGTTTTTTAAACTCAATGTATTGTAAGGCGAATGAGCTTCAATTGGATCTACACTGTACATAGCTGCTCTTTCGTACTTATTTTTATAAAACAACGAAGCGACTCTATCCAGATCTTGTGGAGTGATTCGTAGGTCAAAGTCCTAAATAATAAATTGCAGCCCTTTATTTATAAATGACTAGAGTCTATACATTCGTATTATGTAATGGTGTGGATGGTGACTTACAATCAAGAATAAAAACTGTTTTTCCATTAGATTTACTTCCTGGAGCGAAAACATTGTAGAATACCTTGCCCAATATTTATTTTTTGGCGATGCATCGTTTAGATATTTGCTATTTAAAAAATAAGATTAGGATTAACAGTTTTGAACTCCAAAAGATGGTTGTGTATAATAGAAATAAGAGTAGTAGCGATAGTAGAATGCGTACCCAGCAATTATCAGAGATGCCAAAAAAATTCTATGACATGTACACTCGATACCTACAATGTATTTTAACCAAATTTTCATTTTTTTTAGCATCACGTAGTCTCATCTTATAGACTTTATTGGTGCCAACTCTTAAAAAAGAAGAGATAACATTAATATACACGCTAATAATCAGAAGTAAGTACTCACCTCTGGCACCACTTGGCAACTTTCTCTTTAATCTATCCAAATATTCAACTGTACAAATCAGGGTTCCAGCATGGACCTTTGATTTTATTACCAAGTTTGTAATAAAACTCCTTAGGGATATTAATTTATTTTCGGATTGGTAGTATTCAGAGTCGTCTATTGTTGCACTGCTTGATAATGGCGATGAAGATATGCTGGATTCGCTTGATCCGGACACCCTTCGATCGTTTTCAGAGGTCCTCTTGCATTGGATTATTCTTGCTGCCTTAGCTGCTAGAATGTCTAAAATAGATGGCACGGTATTTATATTTATCTTTTCTTTGGTAAGCTAAGTGGTTATATTTAGACACACAAATATTACCTATCATTTCTTTGGTCACTTCACCTCGGATTAATTCCTGAGTCCTGCTATCCATTTTCCACATCATTTTGAGTCGTTCAAGTAATAACGTTGTACTTAGGCAATTAACAGCGTGATGGTTTACAGAAAAAGATATATCAACGATTTGTGATCGCGTGTTTATTGTAAATTGTTTTACTGTTTTATTCTTATTTCGTATGTTTATTGTTTAGTTATATTATCGATCTAATAAGTGTACTATTCATATATATTTAGTTCCAATTCGATTCAATTCGCTATTTTTCTTGAAATTCCATTTACTCGCGCTTTCTGTTGGAGTGGATATGATATTTATTGATACTGCTATCACTAGAAGCAGTTAAAATGTATACCCAATACTATTGTTGACTGATGTTTGACGGTGTTAAATGGTTATATTTAGTCTGGTTATAACCGAATAGGTAAACAGTATATTATCGAGCGTTTACCTCTACAATAAAGTGTTAGTTATTTATATTGAACACTATCTAATTATAGTATATAAGAGCTGCTTTTTTTTAAAACAAGAGATGCATGGTCGCAAAGAACATAAATTTAATCAAACATTGTCTTTTGCATCTACATATACAAGGAACAAAAGTGATGTATGCTATTACAAGAATAAGGACTCCATGCTACTTAGTTTTTAAGGGTAGGTGGTAAGCTAACCGCTGTGTGGTTGACAATGCCGCGTTTTTTTTTGTTTTTTTATTTTACTTTTTACAGGATTGTTTTCAGCAACAAAAATATACACTATTTGAATGTGACAGGAAAATGAAAAGGCGGTTAAAAAAAAGGCAAATAATATTGGCATAATGGGACTAGGGCTATTTAAAACCAATTGAAATGCAAGTTTTGTGTTGGCTAGATGCCACGGCTTTGTTCAAGAAGTGATAGCCAGATTCTAATATAACATCGACTCCTCCCAGAATCAAATGTCCATAAAAAGGGGGAGTAAAAGACGAGAAATAAGAGGTTATACACCAAAGAGCCTGGTATATAGAGGGGGGAGACTGAATCCAATAGCATAACAGACTAGAGTCTGTGAAGACATATTATATTTTCCTATAGAATAAATATTTAATGTATCGCAATTATGCATTCCCGATCGATCATACCTGTATATGGCAATGAAGTTTGTTGCACTATTCTCACTATTGGCGAAATGCAAATAAAGTGTCTAGCCTAGGTAGGGAGTAAAAACGAAAGTAAACCAACGAAAATGGGAAATCTTTTTGTGATTACGAGCTATAAACTAACTTTAATAGGTGTGGAGAAGGGAAAGAGGGGGAGGAGGGAGGGGGGAGGAGAAATAAGAAGAATAATAGTAATAAATTCAAACAAGGACTTGTGTTGGGAGATGTTGCACTGAGCTATTCTAATAATTCTAGATTTACTGTGCCTCCATTTCATATTTGAAAACATATTGGATTCGGGAGAATTAAAAAACAAAAAAAAAAGAAAAACACCAATCAAGCAACTATAGAAGCTAGAAGAGGTCATAAAGCAAGAAAATCGTATCAATAGTAGCAATAAATGGGGGGGGTGGAGGCGGAGAGGAAGACTAAAAAAAAATAACCCTAAAAGCAATGCAACCAAGCTTCCAATTGGAAATAGGATCTGCTGCTTTTCATATTTTAAGCTTTATCAACAGACTCATGTTCTGAATTAAAAAAATTCCAGGTTAAAAAATACATAGAGAAAAAGTAGCTGCACATCAGAGCTCTAGATTAGCATAGCCATTGTGGATGTGTGGTAAATACGCATGCAACAGTGGTATCTGGAGGCTGTATCAGTAAAGGATCGTTTATAGAAAGGTGAGAGGGGAAGAGAGGAGAGTTTTTACATAAAAGATACGGACTAATTGATGGGTGGGACTGCTCTGCATCACGGGTGGATTTTTTTTAAATTTTAGCATTGGTCATACAGGGGTTTAATGGACTTTAGCTTATATATTGAAGATACGCACCCCCCAAAAATGCGAGTCTATTTCAGTGCCGAAAAATAAAAAAAACTCAAACGTTTGCTTATACCTTTACATTTTCCAGCAAACCTTAACTCGGCGTGTAAACAAAAGAATGTATATCCACTCCAGTGGGTTGCATGTTGCGTCTGAATAAAATAAAAGATACTAAAAGTGGTATTTGCGTAAACCAGTAGCAGAAATTTTATTTACGCCTGGACGTTGGACCAAAAGATAGAGGATCAAGTTGGTATCTGGATTGAGTATGTGTTTATTCATGCAGTGATACACACAATACGCTTTTCCTATCCCATTATTTATTTATTCACGCCAGAATATAATCCGTATACATTGACAGTATTTTAATGGGAGAGATGCTTCTTCAAGGCAGTTGACATTTATCACTGTGTGGCTAATTTTGGTTTTGGATTCAGATGCGTTTACACCCTCGTTTTATTTAATACTTTGAGCTAATTGTGATAAAAAAACTAAGAATAACAATATATCCAATAAAATAAAAAACATGGGTGGTGGAAATTGACAAGTGTTATAATTACATTCCATTTTCTTGTTAGGGAAAATCGTTTAGAAATTACCATGAATGAACTATTTCACGATTTACGATGTAGAATTACAGTTTGTAACTAATACAAAGCATGTCACTAAATAGTACCACACTGTTGTCTTTAATTACGTTTTATTTTTACATCTATTGGTGTCATAGCAGGCATACATAGAGTAAAGTCGATACACTGGTTGTGAGTATGTCAGAGAAAAAAGATACGGTTTTCCTAGTTTAATTGTCTTTTTACTCTGAGCTGCAGCATAATAAATCACAAAAAGTAGTATAAATTAATTGTATTCGACGGTACAGTGGGAATCTAGATGAGAAAAAAGACAGGAAATGATAAAGACAGGAAATGATAAAGACAGAGGAACGGTCAACATATTATAAGCTGAAAATTCCTAAAGTTTATCACATGAAGCTTTATATATCATATTTTAGCCGATTCAGTTTGTGTTGGTAAATGCAGAATAAGAGAATGTATGTGTTTCGAATAGGCTTTTAAAAGACCATATGTCTGATAACTAGAAATTCCGTCTGTACTTGTGGAAATGGACAAACAATAGATCATACTAGTCTTTGAGCTCACGTTAGCATATAAATAGGTCCAGATCTAAGTCTGTTTTAAAATCACCTGCAAAGTTCAGTTCAATAATTTTATGTTTTAGGTTTAATAACTGAGCTGAAACAAAACGTGTAGATGAATGAAATTAACTTTGATGAGAAAAAATAAAGTTGAAAAATGTGCACAGGCGGGAAAATTGGTACAAAACACAATTCCTACTTTCTCACAAACACATTATATAGTGTGATTCTTTTACTTCCGCTAAATAAAAAAACGTGATGTTGAACATACTTAAGGGGTAGTTGTGAAATGAGAGTAGGGGAGGGATATATGCATAGAGTTAGGTGAGAAGAAGGAACGATTTGAAACGCTGAGTGGACCTTGGATTAATCCCATGCAAATAGTGTGACTGAGAGCAAGGCTTGTGTGTGAAATTATATATTCGACCCAAAGAACTTGGCTGAGAAAAAAAAACTAAGATATGGGTAACTGTGTTCTTCATCAATAGAGCAAGCATGACTCATTTAAAAGTCAGGTTCAATCTTTTTTTTGTTGATAAACCGAAAAGTAACTGTTTTTGTTCTTGGCCAAAAACAAATTTAGAGCTAACTTGTGAAAGAAAAAATAACAGGGTTGATAAAAAAATATTACTAATAAAACTCAATTGAAAATCATAGTCAGAAAATAGAACGCGTATATTGGCTAGCTGTTAAACAAAGCGATTAATGGAAATAAAGTAAACAAATAAACCATCGACAATATTGATGGATAAATTCATAGTGATTCGCCAAGTGTCAAAAAAAATAATGCGGATGCAGAAAAATGACTGCGAATAGAAGAGAGGCTATCCCTCTGGTAAATGTGTTTAGAAACTATCCGGGTAGCATTGGCATAGGAAAAGTCAGCCTGGTTCAGCTAAACAAGTCCATGATTTCTTTCACGCCAATAGATGCAGGAATGAGCCGAAAGAAAAGGGCGAATTAAAAATCTGCTCACAAAAGACACTTGACACTTATTAACTAAAGCGAGTCCGCATAAAAGCAGCTATGTTTGATAAGGGTGGTTGGATTGGTGGAGGAGAGGGGGGGACTGGACTTCAAACACGGAAAATTGACAATTAAGAAATTTTTTGATTTCCCTTTTTTGTGTTTTACATGCTCCGTATTTTGGGGGATTGTAGGAACAGTAAAAATTTAGAAAAAAAAGAGGGGGAGGAAGCACAAACAAAGCAAACCAGATTTTGGAAAAAAAATTTTTTTATTCAACAAAGTGTTTGTTGAATGCATACTTTGGGGGGGGGTGCGACAGTTCATTTTTCGCATTTTTTTGACAGATAAGCATGAGCAAAGACATAAGATTAAGTATAAGAACAAGTTAAGGGCAACTACAAGCATGGGTATAGGCACAGGCAGATAAACAAACAACATGCTCCAAAAAAAGGGGTCTATAATTAGAAAAGGCGCTGAAGTATTGAAAAAACAAAACCCAAACTCAAAGACAAATTTCCTGCAAGGAAGTTCTTTTTTTAGTTTGATTATTGTCTGTGGTTATGGAACAGAATTAAATAAAGTTGGCAAGGTTTTTATTGGGAAAAGAGATAAGGCGTCAAATTCATATCAAGCTGAACCAGTGATAAACTAAAAAGCCATGTTAATAAATTTGGTTTGAAAAAAAAATGAGGGTGTGTGTGATGGGGTGGGGAGGGGGCATGGAAATAATGTGACATACAACCATCTAGTATTTTTTTTCCTTTTTATTAACGCGATTACTAATTTCTGAAGTATTGGTAATACAAAATAATAAAATGAATTTTTATCACTATTTTTTTAGTGAGCAAATAAAAGAAACAGAACGAATATTAAAAAAGTTTTATTAGTAATAATTCCAAAATTCAAGAAAATTTCTAGATTGCTCTAGGAAAAAAATTATAAACTAATGGAAAAGCTAAAACAGGAAAAAAAAAAGTAGTATATACTCAAGCTTTTTTCTTCAAAAAAAAAAGTAAAATATACAACCAAATTAAACGGTAAAACCAAATTTGAACACAAACAATATGTATAAAGTCAACAAAACAGTAGCAACAGTAAGCCGACAATACATAAAGAGGAGTAAATATAACATAAACAAAACTTTCTAATAAAAATTGAAAAAATAAAAACGAAATTTGTGCTTTTGAAGGATTTTAAGAAACAGCAACATCGAAGAGTGGCGAAAAAGAATATAAAATAAATAAAAAAGGAGCAACTAAAAATATAAAAGACATATTCTAAAGGATACGTGCTATATAATATCGACATAGGGACGTAAAAGAGAAATTCAAAAAAGTATCAAAAGTACAATAGATAGTAAAGTAGAAATTTAAGATAAAGCACGAAAAAAAATATGAGAGAGGGGAGAAAGAACAACACTGTTCTATTGAAAAACAAGAATTATAACATGGACAAAAACATGAAAACACAATTCGAGCAAATGAAAGTCGAAACAGTAACGCATACGAGCCAGAGTTGGGTAATCTCAGGCGTGACAATAATGTCACAGGCACAAAAGCTAAACAGAATAGTAAGAAGTAGCAACCAAAATTTGATGGAAGCGATGCTGAAAAGCAAAGAAAAGGAGGAGAAAGTCAAGGTTGAAAGCAGGGTAGAGAAAAAAGCAAGAGAGCTAATTGAAGAAAATATACGGATGGAAAGAAAATTGCGAAGGCTTGAAAGGGATCTAGACCTAGCAAAAGGAGTATGCGAAGAGACGCTGAAACAGAAGCAAAACGAAATAGAAAGAAGGGTGAGAGAGGAGGCGCTATCATCAAAGCGCTACAAGGAGCTAAATGAAAAGTACTTGGACAGCCAAGACAAATGGGATATGGAACGAGCAGAACTGGTGGCAATTGTTGAAGATTTGACTGAAACGGTGGTAAATCTCGGAGGGCAAGTCAGCCAAGCAGCGCTAGATATAGCCAACGAGGTGTGTTTGAATGGAGAACGATTGGAGGTCGGAATAACAACCAAGAACGAAGGGAATAGCGGGGATAAACGACTGATGTTTTTGAATGATATTCAGCCTACACAATTTATGTTTATGCATGAATGTGAAGAGTGGAGCGATGATGACGAGGACGATAGTGAGGAAGAAGCAGAGGGTCAAGAAAAAAAACAAGAAGATGAAATAAGTGACGAGGAAGAAGAGTTTTCTGAGGATGAACATCATTTGGATGTCGAATTTTGTTTTATCCAAGAAAACGGGAATCATGAAGAAGACTATGAAGAATTCATAGATGACGAAGTCTTGGAAAAAGAGGCCAACACTATAACCGATCCTGCAACCGAATTCTTGAGTTTCTGGTCGAAAGAAACACAAAAAGTTGCTCCAAGTTTAGGTGATTGTTCCTTGGTTATGATTGAGCCCGATACTGAAACTGAGACTGATGCTGAGACTGATACTGAGCCCGACCTGGATGCTGATTTTAATGATGAGATGGAAACATACGTGGAAATCAAGCCATACATCCAATATTTAGATACACACGAACGTGTGTCGCGGTTTATACGCGTGGCTTCGTATAAGCTTATCCATGCAGCTGTCTCAAATGTCACTGCCATCAACCTAATCCTACTGCTCGACGAACTATCCAAAACTTTCTGCACCTATTCATCGAAGCCTGCAAAACTCACAGCAATTCTCGAAGCTCTTATCGAAATAGCGGAATGGGAACTTAATAAAGTTGCAAAGACTCTGCCAAACGACGATTTAGTCTTTGGTTTGTTGAATTACACTACTTTTGGTGATGGTTGTTTAAGTAGCCGTACCATTTCTCCCGCATGTGATTCGGCAAAACCTCTAGACTCTGCTTCCTCACTCTCCTCATCTACCTGTACTTTATCCCAATTCCCCGCTTGTCTTTCACTTAAATCCTGTTTGAAGAAGAAGCGATCTCCGTCGCTGTCTACCGAAAATCCCCTGCCGCGCAATGGCACACCAGAGAATCCCAAATGCCCTTCTCTCACTAACGATGACTCTTTGCTTTCTCAGTTCATGGAACGATTATCCTGGCTGCCATTAACCAATTACGTCATTGGAATACTGCGCTGGAACTACAGCGAAGATCTCCAGGCATTGTTGGTCCAGATTCTGGCCAGGCTATGTTATGTAAGCGCAAAGAGACGTGCTGTCTTTGTATATGTTTTGCATCTGTTTCTGTATAATGATCTTATTGACAAACAGCTTTGCCAAAATGCCCTTGACCTATACCTGCATCTCATATCGTCCGAAAAACCTGTCAGCTCTGTAGATTTTACTGAGTTTGGTTTGAAAGAGCCCAAGAACCCGGCTGAGACACCCAAACCACATGAAAACAACAGCTTTGTTAAGGACTTGTACCTAAACTCCTGGGTTCACAAGTCTTTTGCGTTCGATACCTTGAACGTTGATGTAAATGGAAATCCCCAATCTAGCCAATGTAACAACAGCGATAGCAGCCATACTTCTAAAAATCTTGGCAATGATAAAAACGATAACGGCTGCAATAAAAGTGCTAAGAATTGTGTATTAGCATCCATTTTTGGAGATAGGGTTGTCAAAAAGGTGCAATTCAATGTCTAAACAAAAAAGACATATTTGCAAAACAAAACAAAAAACTGTAGTCAAAATGAGTATTATATCCTCCTAAAATGCCGTCATCTTTTTTTCAAACATATACGTTTGTATCCTATCCTTTTGCTAGCTTGCACACATCTCGCCTATTCTTGCTATAGAGTTACTTTATTCATTTAAATTCAAAACCTGTATTGTTTCTTTATCGTTGATAAATTCATGTTAACATGTAACACCAGAGCCGTGTATGGAGAGAGATATAATATCAAGTCTTTTTTTGAGTATTATATTTGGTTTATTACTGTTATCGATTTCAAAAGTATTGCTTAGAAGCATCAAGGAATGAGAATATGGATGTATTATATATCCCGATCTAAATAAACCCATACTACGCTAAATGATATTAAAAACTCTTGGTTTTCACAGCAAAGAGCATGGTGGTGTTTTGGATAGAAGTGCAATATTTCAAAGATGTTAATGTAATGTGTTTTGACCTGGTTTTATTGCCACTATATTGTCATTGACGATGGGTATAAAAAATATCACCAAAGGTGCCAAATGTATTGGGATTACTTGGTGAATGTATATAAAACAACTGACATACAACCAATATGACCAGCACAACAAGTGCTTCACCAGTATAGATTGAAGCTTAATAGTTCATCAACATCCAAAGCAAAGCAATGGGATGCTTACTCTTATTATCTCTTCCCAACTGCAACACTCCCACAATGTCAATAATGGGATTAACACGGAGCTGCTGCATAAATGTGGTATAAGCATCTGTACTCTTTTCTGGAAATTCATTCGTATTACAAAGATATCGAATTCGTTTGCGAACTGTTAAATATTTAGTTCCTCAGTAGTCTTTACAGTTATAATCATTGAAAATACATAGTAGCGAATGGAATTGTATTTATATAGGTGGAGGATAGAGACTAATTGATCTGGCCAAACTCCAGTATCTTTCTCTTTGTCTTCCTCTCCACATAAACACAGACTTTTATGAAGATCAACAGTCATTTGGTTCAAGTTGAGAGTATTTGATATAAAGACTAAGAGTATTGTTTGTAATTTGGATAGGTTGGTACAGAGATGAAGGGAAAAGTCATCTCCAGGCAAATGTTTGAGAATACAACAAACTAAAAAACCCATATTTAAAAGTATAAGGCTTTAAAATTTGAAAAACCAGTAAGTAGATAGAGGGATAGGCACTATCAGTAAAATAAATAAAAAACGTTCACTTGTTGTTAATTCTGGTAGCCTTCGTCATACTTTTCTCATTCTCTCTTTCTTTAGTAAACATTTTTTAAAAGTTTTACAGCTCTTACCTCTGAGGGAGTGACTCTTTACGGTCCTCCTCCACTTCTTTTCTCTTTTGTACCATAATATATTTGTTTTCAAATATGAAAAACAGTATCAATTGCCTTGAATTCTGTTTAAAACTCAAGTATACGCTTGTACAAAAAAAAATTTTTTTTATTCATTTGCCAGGAAAAAAAAATTATCCTTTGTCCTTCACTACCACTTCAACCCTCACCCCCCCCTTTATTTTTTAATTTTTTTGATCTAAAACTAAATTAGATAATTCTGGGAAAAGCAAATCCAACAAAATATTATCTATTTTGAACACTAGTTCATCGATTGCTCACCTTTAGTCCGTTTATTTTCCAAACAACTCTATTTAGAATCTCTCAAGTTTTCGTAATTCTGGCCCGACAAAGCTTA
Organism: Zancudomyces culisetae; assembly: GCA_001969505.1. Classification (NCBI taxonomy): domain Eukaryota; kingdom Fungi; phylum Kickxellomycota; class Harpellomycetes; order Harpellales; family Legeriomycetaceae; genus Zancudomyces; species Zancudomyces culisetae. The sequence continues at coordinate 13,062 of LSSK01001235.1, forward strand.
TTGGAATTTCACTTTCATACTAAATGTAAACGAAGAGCACTAGAATTCGTCACAAACAATTTACGCAGTATCCTAGGCATAGAAATATTGGAAATTAAATGAGTAAGCTGGGTGTAAATTTCAAAAGGGTTGGTAACCCTACAGATTTTATAAGACGGTTAACACCAACAGGATTTAAGAGTAAAAATGCAGTACCAGCACTAGGACCAGTACGTACACGGCACGTTAACCAGATTGGTGACGGGTGCCTCGATGCAGACAGAGAAGCAGAGATAAAAAAGGATTTGATAGATTACAAAATACTCTACAGGTACGATCGATACCCGCAGTATGTTTCTAAGTATATAACCAACCTGATAACATCAAACAATCCAAATCTACAAGCCGAGCTTGAGTATGTAATGGCATTATATGAGACATGGCTCAAAACGATCTACAAAAAGGGCAATACAAAAGTGAGGCCAGATGTTCTGGGATCTGTTTACAGTACAATATTAGACGATTACAATCAGAAAATGGCTGCTGATGGTCGGTGTGGGTTTGAGGCAGATAGGAGAATTCATCAGTTTTTCAAGAATGACAAGGTCTTTGCCTTGTTGGACAGTGACGTTGTAGGGAAGTATTTACAGCAGACTCTTGATAGTGGAAACCGAGCACAGTACCTAAACTTCGGTTTGATTTTAAGAAAGTTTGGGACATCCATTAATGTTTCGAATAGGTCAACACTGTTGATAAAATATCTCGCCAATTTGTACAAATATAGCCATAAAACTTTCAAGATCAGGCCTCAATTTAAAAAGCCATTTGTTACCAGCGCTATTTATTTCTTGGTTCAGCAAGAGAGTGGCAATGATCAAATCAGCGAAGCCGAGCTTGTAAATGCTGCTTGTCAGTTAATCAAATGTCTGGATGTATATTCCCTAAACGATGCTCTACAGCTTATTCACAATTATAACGAGTACAATGATAAGCGCGGCAATTTGTGGATACTCAATAGTCACAAAGTGCAGTATTATGTGGCTAGAGCGATCATCAATGCGGCTATACCAAATCCGCAACCGCAACCGCAACCGCAATCACAACCACAACCACAAAATACTAGTAGCAAGTCCAGTGAGATATTGGATAGCAAAGCAGCGTATAACCGGAAAAGTGCTGTTATGAGAAACATGTTGTTATTGAAATATAAACCGCTCTTTGGTCTATCTGGCAAAACAAATACCAAAATAACTTTACTGACAATAAAAAATCTGAACTACTTTGACTGTGAAAACTATATACCAGACAAGTATTGGTATGCCTCTATGAAGAAAATAAACAGAAAATTTCAACCAAAAACACTTTCCTTGATATACCCAAAACTCTGGATCAAGAAAAATGATTCCTCGTTGGTATTACCTTTAGTAACATTTCCAGATATCAAGGATAGCAACCAGATTACCTACTACTATTGGTATAGCAAGTATCTGTACAACCTATTAGTCAACAATGTGCTAGACTTAACAGATGACCAACTTTTGAGCATTTTCAACAATAACCGGCACTTTCCTACACACAAACTCATAAATGGGCTGTTGTACTTTGCAGAACATCAGCTATTATTCAGGGGTGGTAGAAAGCATCTCTTCAGAACAAGCAACAATAACAGTAGCAGTTCTCCTACCTATAACTTTGCCCGTGCCGTGAGACGGTCGAATATGTCGAAATTCCATTTGTTTTCCAGTATCAAAAAGTTGATTATAGAAAAGGACGACGAAAACTTGGAACTCAAATTGAAATCAATCCTGTCACTTTTATACTCAAACAACGACAGCGTTGACAACAGCACTTCGACTCTACACAATTTATTTCTATATAAAATTTTGATCAATAAGCTAAAACTATTCGTCGATAATAACAGAAATACCGATAATAATATGGATAAAGTTGACATGGATGCCCTTTCAGAATGGTTATACGATAACGTACACTCTACAGTTTCGCTACACCACCCAAATCCCACCGATTTCAATAGAGTGTGGTCCAAACAAATGACACGGTTACTGATTTCTTCCCTTACCACCACCAACTCAACCATCACAACCAACATTTCCAAAAATGAAATCAATAACAGTGAGGAATGACGATAATACTTAATTTGTAGAAAAATATTTCAGTTTGGATTCAATAAATGCCAGTTTGATGTATAAATCCAGGTTTTCGCCTCTGTTTGGTTTAGTTTCTTGTGAAGTCTTTGGTTTTTTCAAATTTTTTAGCATGTCTTGTTTATAATTTCCACTATTGGTATTTCCACAGTTATCATTAACATTAACATTAGCATTACCATCATTACAATTCTTGTTGCTATCTACTAAATCCTTAGCTGAGATAAAACTTTTGACTCTGTTTCCACTCCTATTTCTACCTTTGTTTTCTGGGGCGAATTTCTTCATTTTGCTAACAATGTTAGAATCGTTGTTCAGGCTTTTTGGGGCTCTATTGTTTGCAAAGTTGTTTTGATTATACTTTGCATCCAAAGCATTGATATCCAGCCTGTAACTATTAGTGTTGGCGTTAGCAATAGCAATAGCATTAGCATTGGTATTTGTATTTGTATTTGTATCAATATTATTGTTAGTTTTATTTTTGGCAATACTTTTATCAGCAGCTCGTTTATTCATACTTTCAGCACGAGAAAAAACAGTGCTTTGAGTATTATAATTATTCTTTTTGTCACCATTGCTGTCATTGGTATTATCTTGATTGTAAGAGTTGATTCCACCCGTTTCATAAAACTGAGAATATTCATAGTATTGATTAATCATACTTGTACGTTCATTCTCCGCATTTTCATTATATACTTCTATGTTGTTATGGTGGTTAAGCCCAGCAACGTTTGAGTTGTGTTTATATTCAACTTCTCCAGAATCTATAAAATCTGCAGGATCTTTCTTGTCTTTGAAATCAAAGGAAGATGAGAGCATCAAGTGTTGTTTTATAAGGTTGGCTTGGTCACTATATTCATTATCTTTGTGGTTCATGCGTTTATACATCTCATCAACAACTTGCTCGTGCCCCTCTTTATCCCTGCTCTCATTTATTTCTATATCAACTTCTACGTTTTCTTTTCCGCCTGACCTTTTCTGTCGTATTTTTTTGTTATTCGGCCTTCTTTCCTCAGAGTGGTCAAGTATTTCGGATTGTTTAGTAGTCCAACACTCTTCCAACCCCGCCAAACTCAAGCGATACTTGTACTGGTCTAACCTTTCTCTGGTTTCTAGGTCATGCACAGTCTTATTGTTGAATAGATACTCTTTAGAAAAGGAAACTTTGTTGGAATTATCGTGATTATACAATACTACTGAGCTTGGTCTTTGCTTTGAGTGGTTTACATGTGCGGACGAAAGAAGTTCAAGATTGTTACTGATAATTGACTTGCGTATATTTTGCATGTGATTGGGATCTTTTCCACTACTGCTGTACCGCTTCAATATATTGTGAATATTATCACTGCTATGTTGGTTACCAACAACGCTGGTATTACCATTACTTTCAGTAAGGGATGACAAGGATGATATTGTTGTCATGCTTGAGGATGTGTACAAATCACTGTCATCATTTTGGTTTCCCATAGATTCTTTACTGCCATTATTATTGTCGTCAGCTTGAGTGTTGTTTAAAATTGTGTCATTTACAGGAAAATCAACAATTTCTCCATCCTCAAATAATAAACTCTTTGCTGAATAATATTCCTCCTCCTCCTCCTCATATATACCACTTTCCACTTGAATTTCCCGTTCCTTTTCCACCTTGCTTTCCCCTTCTCTCCCAAATTCTCGGTTTATTACATAATCGACTACATTAATGATACCATTTCCACTTACACTATGATCAGTATCAAGTAATTCTTTTGGTTCCATATCCACACTTGCATTTATTTTATCAATATCGTTATGGTATACACTTTCACTTTGATTCTGAGTTTGATTTTGATTCTGAGTTGTTTTCTTGTTTGCTTCGTTATACTGATTGTTGTCATTTTCAGAGGTAAATCCTTCAATCAAAAAAGACCCTGTCGAAAACTTTTTTAGCTCTATATTATCTAGTCTTTTATCAACACGTTGGGTTTTGTATGCATTGTCAGAATCAGCGTTTACATTTACATTTACATTTATAGTTGTATTTTCGATTAACCGTTCATTTCTATTCGTGTCGCTATTAGTGGGTTTGGTAAACTGATCCTTAATTGTAGTCAAGACTATTGATCTTCGGTTTGGTTGGTTTTGTGAATCATTAGCCATTTTCAACTCTGGTTTGATGTATATATTTTCGGCAGGAACTATCAGTCTTACAGGAAATTTATCTAGTTTTATAGTTCGATGTAAATGAACAGATCCCTTTGAGCTGTCACTTTGTGTTTCTAAACTTTCTAAACTTTCTGTTGTAACTACCGAGATGTTTTCTTCACTATAGTTACTGATATTCCTCTTTAAAATATCTAATCTTAACTTGTCTAGTTTCTCCTTTTCTTTATGATACTCAAACTCGTCCATGTTTTTGTCAGTGAACGCTTTGAAGTTATCAACATTTTCATTTAAGCGATGGTTTTCTTTTAAGGGAGATCCTCTAACAGTCATAAAATGCTCGTTTTCACGACTAGAATTCACACTATCCACATTTTCAATGCTAATATTAAAGCTAATATTACCAATACTATTGCTATTATTATTGACTGAAATACTCTTATTATTGGTTGAATAATTATCCGCTTGTCCACCCACTTCTTTTGATGGATCATATGATTTGACAGATTGGTCATCTTCCATCCACAGGCTATCATCTTCATTTTGTTTTGTCATACTTTCAATAACTCTAGGCCTGATGTTTTGCGTATATTGCTGAATCAGTTGCTTGCTTGTCATGTATTGATTTGAAAAAGGAGAAGTGCTTTTTTCTACTGAAAATGAGTCGTGTACTGAGTTTAACCTGTTGTCAATATTAGCGATTGGTTTAGACAAGCTGTTTTCTTCTCCATCAATGCTACTATTGCTGTTGATATTACTATTGACATTTATATTAATGTTTATATTACTGAAATCCTCACTTCCAACATAACCGTATTCACCTCGGCTACTATTTCCAACCATCGACCCACTATTTCCAAAAGTTCCGAATAATGCACTGTCAACCTCCCCAATTTTGAATCGCAATCTATCACCACCAACTGTGCTGAGTTTAATAGGCGCAAGTTTGACCAGATCTTCAATCTCATTCTCATCCAAACCCCCGTTGCTGCTATTTTTGACAGCACTTGCATTCAATCCCACTAGTTTTTTTTTTGCCTTTTCGACTGTGCCAGGCTCCGTTCTGTCATGGATATTCGATAAACCTTGTTCGTTTTCTGTATCTCGAGTCCTTTCGGATTTGATACTAGTACGGCTGCTGTTACTGTGTAAACTAAATCCTTTGGCTAAATCCTTTGTAATCTTTTTTAGCTGATCAAATACAACTAAAGAACTGCGTTGACTCGTTGATCTCTTGAGTTTGATCTTACTTTTCGTGCTGTTTCTTCTATTTACGTCAATTTCTGGTTGTACAGTATTGTCAAGTTGCTCATATGATACTGTTTTTCGAAGATTTGTACCTGTCTTGCTTTTCTGATCTTCGCCACCGCTCTTCCTTAGCTTTTCAAGATCAAGCATCAATCGCTCGGTACTGTCCACCTCATACCTAAATCTATAATACGGATCCTCCATTTGCAGCCTCACACTTCTCCAAAACTCCTCCTCCTTTGATTGTGCTGTTTTTATACTCGACTTTCTTACCATTATCTTTTCTACTCCTTCTATACCTGTATTTTCATTCATAACCTCATTTTTTTGCTCGTTCTTCGCTTTTCTATTCAGTTTGCTCCTGATTCTACTGATAATTTTAATATTTTTTTCTATTATCCCCTTTGTTCGTTTCTTCAGACTGTTAACGCTTTTCACCGATCTCGGTTTCATAAACTCTGGAGTTTCAGGAAATTCTCCCAGCCAGTAATCCCTATTTTGTTTTTTACCATCAACTTCCAGATTGTTCTCTTGTTTATCCAAGTATTCGTTGTAGTATTTTATAAATGCTGCCCCCGAGGTTGGTGTCGGAAATCTATTCATTTTGATACCCCCCTTATTTATTAGTGGATCGATTTCTGTTGTTAAATCCAGTAGGTGATACTTGTCGGTATTGACATTGTACTCGTGATTGTCGTTGTCGCCACCCTCAACCATGAGTGTATCATCAATACCACCACTATTATCACCACTAGGAGAATCAAAAATGTCGCTATTTTTGCTGTTCCTATTTGTTGTGTCTTGTACACGTGTGTTGTTCTCAGTATTACCCATTGCCTCGGTTTTGGTCCCAACCTCCTTTCCTACCTCCTTTCCAATCATTGTCTCATTCTCAAAGTCGGGTTCGACTGCAGATCTAAATCTTTGTTCTGTTCCACATTCAGGTCTATGCTTATGATCTTGTTCAGTTACGGTTGTGTCACTGCTAACCATAGACATTCTTCGTTCCGTCCTCCCCCGCTTACTTTGCCCCTGTATCATACTATATATTCTTTTCAATCCCCTAAATTTATTTAGCACAGTTTTTTCCCTATTCACCCCCACACCCTCTGAATCACTTTCCCCCTTATGATCTTCCTCTGCATGACCTAAAGAGCCTAGCTCCCTTCCCTTAATCCCTTTATATTTTTTCTTTTCTGTTTCTTCTCGACGTTTAACCATTGTATTGTATTCAATCTTATTTCTCGAGTCCTTTTTGGATATTCTAATTAATTTACATAAATCAACTTTGTTCAAATTCTAATAAATCTATGTCTATACTACTATATAGGCGGTATAATTGTTATATGTTTTAAACTAGCATACTGGGTATAATTACTTTAAATTTTGTAAGCGCTTTATTATCACTAAACATTATAATACTCAACACAAAAAAAAAGTCTAAAAAGTAAATGACCATTTACTTTAGCTAGATATTTTAGCACAATGATTTAGTCGCTTTAACCAAACTCCAACCATGAACATAAATCCATGTTAATTAGTATGGGCTTTTTGTTGTACACCTCTTTTATTTGATGTATTATTTTTCATTTCTAATTTTCAACGATTTTTAGATTGTTTAAAGTGTAAATAAGAATATCTATGTAACTACGCTTTTAAATTCCGATGAGTAATAATGATTGTAAAGCAGTTGGGAAAATTCTAAATAGAAGTTGTATACATTAATTAACAAATTAGTTCATTGGATATACCTTAACATAAAAAATATTTAACGATATTTAGGTAAACTGCGATCTTTTCATGGTTATTTAGCTATTAATTTCGTTTTTTAACAATTTCGTTCAACTTCCCAACGTCTTTTTACTCAAAGTTACAACTCAAAATGGACTGGTGATAACCATATCGTTGGTAATTAGCAGTTATTGTTGTTTTATGACTTTGGATACTATATCTTAGAGAAGAGGAGATTTTGCGTTTACTATTGTAGAAAATATTTATACATCAACCTAACTGTCATCTATTTAAATTATAATCGGTATATATTTCAAACATAAATCACAATCTTATGAAATCTTTTAATATATTGATTAAGAATTATTAAAACACAAAGTAAATATATTCTTGTATGGAGTATTTAATAAACATCTATAATATACTTTATAGCTAAATTGGTAAGGCTCTGAATAAATATCACCAAATAATTAAGCAAAAATTTTCCCTAAGAAATTTTCCATCCAGGTAATTTTCGGCCAATCCAAACCTGGCAAGTCGGTTTTGAGCACTCATTCCGTTCGTAGGGTCGTGGTTTTTGAGAAACAAAATATTCTTGATATATTCGTTTAATGAAATATCACTACGCTTAATCACAATAACAATCTACATTTTCTCATTTGATTATTATACTAGTATGGTTTACTTGTGTAAATGAAGGTATTCTTTATAAAACCAGATACTAATAACAGTTGAAAAGTTAGAAACTGAAAATATTAAAGAGATGTGTATTCATTGATTTATATTTGATAAGTATAAATACAGATATAATGGTGCGAATCTAATCAATTATAGCTTGATGTTGGTCGGATATACCAAATATTAATAAATAAAGTTTAATTATAAGAGATTCTAGTCTTTAATGAAATGCTTTTGAACTTCTTGTATTTAACTAATCAATAACTTGTATAGTCCAAAATTTGAATTATAAACAAATCCTTGTATCTCAATTTAAAATTTAATAAATAAACTGTCCCAAATAAATTAATTTGAGGTAGTCAACATAGTTTAAAATTACGGGAATTAGATGAACTGGGAACAGAAAAAATTGCTGAAATCCATGAACCACAGATCATCAAATTAAATTATAATATTACTGTGTATAAATTTTAATATTTTATCAATATGATCACTGTGAACTAAGAATAGTCACAAGTACAATTAAAATAATATAAATCATATAAATCAAGTAGATAAAAAGACTGTTGCTCATTTTGAGTTCTACAGGATATTAAATTTTGCCATCATTTTGCATACAACCATTTCAATTTAGAATCACATAGCAATGATAACCCTAATTTAATATATTTACAAACTATATAAAAAAATGTGTTTTACAGATTATATCCATAACAATTCAGATGTAAATAAAATGAAATACAAAATGTATACTTTAAATAAAGACCAAAGTTAATATTTTTTGATCTTATGTGTAGTTCATTGAGGAAACATAGGTAAAGAGTTCACATTACTTAAAAATAAGAAATCTTGAAAAAAACAATTAAGTTAGGGGTTATTAGAATATTAAAGTAATCAGAACATTTTATATAAGAATGATAGTCTTAATTCGGTCAAGTAACATATTTATAAAATACTACTAACAGAAGCAATTTAATAGTTGGTACTCTATAGAATTTATACACTCAAAACTATAAAACATTTTAATAATAAAATAAATACTAAATTAACATTACCTACAACAAAAATAATGAGAACAAAGGAACTAGAAATGAGTACAAATTTAATTACCAAATAGTTGCTATAGATATTACAAAATAATTGTTGTTCATAACTAGTATAATTGAGTATATCACAAATTGTTTGTCATCATAAAATCATACAAGTATTGCACCGAACAACATTGTAATATGCCACAAAAAGTCTAAAACGAAATAAAATTACATGATAAACAATTTTACCATTCATAGTCGATTAAGAAGTTTTAATAATTAATATACTTTTTATAATATATTCTATTTCTGACTTGTTATTTATTGTAGTTTTTCTCTAAATTTTGAACTGAAAATTTCCTTAATTTTGAATTGAAAAGTTAATATGTATGATAGATAAAATAATAAATAAAAAGTTGCTATATTTGAAATATATAACTTCCAGTGAGTAATTTTACTTTTCAAAGCAGTATTAAAATTTAAGTCTTATATCAAGAGCACACCACACTAACTTTAAAAAATTAACTAAACATATACTTATTTAATTAATAGTTGTTTTAAAGCATAATGTAATTATCATATTATACTGGGATTTTTTTATTATATAATATATATGATAAATATGCATAAATATCAGAAAAAATTAACATTTAGCGAACCGAAACCAAAATAATACATAATTTGGAGTTATTCAAATTCAGTAAAAAATATAAAATATACCAGATTTCTAACAAAATCACAAATTATTACAATAATAAATATAGTGTAAGAAACATATCAGATTTGAATAAATTATAGATGTTTATAGAAACTTGATAACTTTTAGCTAAGCTAGAGTTGAGATGTGTGTAGAATTGTTTTAGTCAGAACAAATAATTCTACGACTACTTAACGGTAGAGTATTAGTTTAATTATTATATCTACATCAATCTAATAAAATAATAAAATAATTGAATCATCTTGGAATTCGAAATAGAACACATTTAAATATAGTAAAAAAAATTAATAGTTTCAATTAGAAAGGATAAGTTATATTTGTAACTCGTGTAATTTTACTATTAGTTTTACAAACTTTATATTGATATTAAAATT
>LSSK01000204.1:0-26543 GCA_001969505.1 Zancudomyces culisetae
GGGGGGGGGGGGAGTGGTGGGAAGAATAATCAAAAGAACATTGCACAAAAGGATAGAACGAGCTGGAGAGGGGAAAGATAAGAAGAAAAAGATGGAGCAATGAAGCGAATAAGCGAACGAAGCAAAAAAAGAAAGAGATAGATAAAGAGAGGTCAAAAAAAATAAAGGAGGGGTTGGCTTTTGTTGCGAACATATTTAATTCGAAATAAGCGATACGAGTTTTTGCAGAAAAGATAAGAGTTTTAAATAAGAATGATATTGTGTGGGATAATTTACAGTTTCCTCAAAAGAAGAGTATTCGAATTTCGTAACGATTTCTCGAAAGAATTATAAATGTAAAAAAATATAAAGAGGAAAAAGAGAACTATAAAGTTATAAATGTGAAGATTCCCAATCTATGTACGTTACAAGTGAAGAATTGTGTGTGTGTGTGTGTGTGTAAAAGGGTGGGATTGGATATAGGGGATGATATTTATACATAGAGTACTAGCTTGAAAGAATAGAAAAAATCAAAATGATATTGGGTATATGAGTCAATTTATTAAATGAACAAAAATACCTAGATAAAGATAAGGAAAAGAGCAAAGAAAATTAAATAGAATGGATAGTAGGAGTATGTTGTGGGTTTCAGAGCAGCATTTAATGGAACGGGTCTGATGGTGGTTATTTCTTTAAGAGATGATGCTATGGAGGAATTGAAGTGTTTTATTTCATCGAGACGGCTATCATAAGCCTGGAGAAACTCGGCTTTTTGTTTGCTAATAAAGGAGTCGAGTTGATTTTGATTGGCTGGAGGTTTGTAGTTTTGAGCCAACTCATCCCTTGTTGATCGGACCTCAATGGCGAGATTGGATATTCTGGAGGAGGTTTTTTGAAGTAGGGTTTTGGAAGCATGGATATCCATGTCCAAATCCTTTTCGGGTTGATTTGGGAGTTCATTGAGGGAGTTGTAGTAGTTTATTTTTTGTACAAGGATATCAGCCTGGTGAAGATCAAGAACTACTTTATCATGGAGTTTATTGTAATCGTTAGAAATGGAATGTAATTTTTTTAAACGATTAGAGTAGTCGGATACCACTTGTATAGAAGCAACAGTGGGCATATCTTTCAGTAAAGTGGATATGTCTTTGGGTGAGGAACGGGGTTTTAGTAGTGGTTGGGCACCTTGACGTTTGATGAAGGATGAAGTGAATGTGCCATGAGATAAACCTGAGCGTAAAATGTTGTCTCTGAGTAATAATTCGGAAAAATTTTCAGCGACCATAATCTTGATTGCATCCAGTTGGCCGTTAATATTATTGAGAGTAGTGTAATTGACCTTAATATCATTATTTCCAAGAGTCTTGTAGCTTTCAAGTTCACCGGAAACCGATTTCAATAAAGCGCCACAATCTTCACAATAAGGCAACAAGTCTACTAGTTTATCTTTGTATAATTCAAACTTTCGCTTTATCAATTGATGATAATACTCTACGGCTTTGGACTGAGCTTGGGGCATATTGATATTAAGCGATTTTAGAGTCTCAGGATTATTAAATAGTGTGGTGCACAAGGAGCGGGCAGAATTAATTTTTTCTTCAAAGTCAGTGGATGACTGTACTGAATAATTGGGGGGTTCTGATGGAATGGAAACTTGTATATTTTCATTGGAAATATCGAGGAATGGAAGAGTAATATTAATGCCATAGAGTTCATCTGCTTCTTTAATTTTGGATTCCATATTCTTGATTGTTTTTGATAGTTTATCTTTTATGTTATTTAACACATTGGTAAGGTTACTTAAAAGTGACAAAATTTTGCTAACTCGTTCTGCTGAAATCGAGTTGATTTGAGAGAAATAGTTGTTAATGTTAGTAATCAATTCTTTAAATTCATTCTCCCTTTCCTTAACTTTATGTTTTATTTTTAAAAGTTCATTTCTGGAAATTTGCAGTTTATTTAAAGCAATTTTAACATCCTCTTTTGACTTGGTTTCGATACTTTCTTTAATGGTTTTACAGTTAGTATCTACATCCAATATTTCTTTTTCAGCATTACTAATATTTTGGGTAATTTGATCCATTATTTCCAAAAGTGAATCATGATATTTTCCAAATTCCAATATTTTCATGTAATCTTTGGCTGTAGAAATATAGTTTTGGATACTTGATTGATTATTAGAATAGTACGTAGGGTTATTCGAAAATCCAGCAAGTGCCTTCTGTAAGGATGTGAGTGCTAATTCATAGCCTTGAACAATGTTGCTGTAGTCTAGCTTTAGCGGCTTGGGAGCTGTTGCCTCTGTACCATCTATTAGGCTATTTCCAAATGTTATCAACTCGGGTATTTTCTTTGCGGTATTTTCTACTGCTTTTTCCAGCTTATCAAAATTTCCGAGATACGATTCAAATGAACTCTGATAGTTATTCACAGCAGTTTGAGAAACATCTACATCGTTTTGCAAATCATTATCATCGAACCGCACATCAAGGTCTGGTTGATTCATTCTCCCCCCTTCAATGAAAAGTATTTTTTTAATTTTTTTTAATAGTGAACCGAGTCTAACTATTCGACTTTGATCAGCTTTAAAAGGATCAATATTTCTACGCTGTCCATATTTCTCCATTAGGTTTGACTCGATTTTCTTTGTAAACTGATCAATTTCAGAGTAAATGTGAGAAAGTTCGTCCATAATACCATTAACAACCTGGATAATTTGGTTGCAAATAGCTAGAGCTCTTCCCATATCATTGAAAATTGGCTTTATTCCACTTGGAATTATATCGCCGTATAGTGTGAGAAGGGAAATGAATATAGGGTTATTTTTTTTGTAAAAGGTTACTAAATCACCAATGTCCTTCATGATGATTATTTTATTCTCGTTGTAGTATGACCTATTCAATTCCGACAACTTTTCAAGTCTTTCCAACAGATCACCAGGATTCTTTATATAAGTAAAAATTGGTTTTATCTCATTGGTGAGAGCACTAGATATAAAACCTTTGTTTCCATCTTTTGAAAGATTTAATATAAATTCCATAAAGTTGGTTTGGTCAAAATCCTGGATTCGTAATAGTTGTGAATCATGGTATCTATGCTTAATAATAACTTCAGCAATATTCCTCACTGATTTTTCGCTATTTGATGACTTGATTTTCCCTACCGTACTGTTGAATTTGTTCTGTATACTATTTACTAGTGCTATTTCGTTTTTTTTGTCACTATTGATGTCTTCATTGTCTAATTTAGCATCAAGTAACTCTTTATTAATATCGTCAAAGATGTCAGAGGGTGTGAGTGGCAGAGACGTGATTTTATTTTCTACACTTTTTTCTACTCGAACTGGATTTTTTCCTATTTCTTGCTCAACCTTTTTTATTAGTTCATTGATTTCATTTTTATTGTTGGTAATCGTTTTTGAATTCTCTGAAATTTTATTTTCAAGTTCTTTAAAACTAGTGTTCAAAGTGGTGGATTCAATGTGATCATTAAAATACTTTTCAAAACCAGCACAGTTTTTGTAATCTTTCACTTTTTCATCAATCTGAGTTGCCATGTTGGAAATAGTAGTATAATAATACTTTGCTTTTATCAGGTCGTGTTTGAATTGATAGAGTTGGTTGATATCGCTCTCTGATTTTTGTCCCAATATTTTTTCGTTTTTCTTTCTTAGATCATCCATTGTATCATATTCTAATAATTCTGTGTATAATTTTAAATACTTGTTAAGAATAGATTTTATTTTTGCATTGTTGATCATATTGCCCATTAGACAGGCAGAGTTAGATTGTATGGTTGACTCAAATTTCCAAGTATATGAAAGGGGTTGCAAAGTATTTTTTATATCTTTAACAAGTCCCTCATTAAATGTTTGCTGGGATCCATTGTTTAATGTATATTCGTAATGAATATGAGTGATATCATCATCAATAGTAACAGGTGTTTTAGGCTCATTTTTTATATCTTTTACAGGACCATCACTAAATGTTCGCTGGGATCCATTAATTGAATTATAAATGTAATCATCAATATTATCAATATCAACATTATCATCAATATCGAAATCATTATATAAGTCATCAACTTGTTTATCCAAGACATTGGCTACACTATTTTTGATTCTTTCTTGAAGGTTAATTAATTTTAGATAACAATTCTTAAGTAGCAATTCAATATTTTTACTAAATTGTCCATAAGGTTCAGAATCCAATAATACCCATTTTTCGTTTTCACCAAGTGGTTCAGAAAATTCGGGGTCATTTAAATAATCATCATAATATTTACCCAGCTTTTTGTACATCTCATCTAGCTGCTTGTAAAATTCCATATCACCGAGTTGTTTATCATTTATCCTACCAACTAACAGACCCAGGCTATAACAAAGTTTATACATACCAAGAATTACCTCCTTCTTGCCCTCTTGTAGCTCTTTATAGTTAGCCACATTCTGTTTAAATACAGTTTCGAGCACATTAAAGGTATCATCTTTAATATTATTGATATACTTAGTTATTCCATTAATTATTTCTCCAAAGCTGATGATTTTTACGGATTCATTATTATCGTTGTAGGTAATATCTTTACCACTTAACTTTGATATATCATTTTCTAAATCGAATACCAAATCGAGAGAATTTTCCATGGAGGTAATTGCATTCTCAACTATAGTAGCACACTCTGTTTTTTTATCATCAGTACATTCTATAAATGTAGTTAACGCTGTTTCTAACTCTTTTAATTGAGTATGTAGATCTAGATTCCCAAGAGCCACAAGTTTACTCAAGACACTATTAAAGCTTTTTAAACCTTGATTCACCTCTTTCAATCCATTATATTTTTTTACATTTGAAATAAAATAATCCAACTTATTTTTTAGATCGACTTTGAATTTTAAACTCTTTTTTACACACTCTTCATATTTTTTAACGGCATACACGAACCTTCTGTTGTTCTCATTCAAATCACTCATTTTTTCAAATTCAGTATTGGCCTTACTGATCAATTTGATTAAAGTCTGGATTTTCGTTGTCTCTGGTTTACCATCTCCGTTGTAAAATTTTGTACCGTCTATATTTTTAGCAATCTCCTTCAGTGCAGTTTTATAATCTGTTAGTCTTGCATTGTTTGATACGAGATTAGCTAACAATGCCTCTCCTTTCTCTGAGATATCACTAGCAGCTTCTCTTATATCGGTTACACGTGATTTTAAGGTTTCTAACTTGTGTTCTGGAAATTTTGATATAACATCTAGAATTTTTTTGGCATTAGTCACAATACCTGTTGGCTGATCAAGCAATTTTGCTGACAATTGTTTTTTATTATCAGATTCTTCAAGATAACTAACATACTGTTTCCAATCGCAAACCAAATTTTTATGTTTTTCATAGATACTCCTTAATTCCTTCGCTTTATCACTCTTTTCTTTTATTCTTTTATAAGAATCTCCTTGAACTGAACCTTCTCCAAATGCACCATCAAAAAGTTTAATCTCAGAATCTATTTTACCATATTCTTCATTAAACAGCTGAAGTTCTTTTTCACATTTGCTTGCATCAGGCTCTCCATCCAATGAATCTATTTCGCACTTTAAATACTCGTTATGTTTCTCGTCAAAACTCTTTGCAATATCCGAATCAAGTCCATTTGCCACAAAATCAAATATATTCTCCAGCTTAAAATCATTTTTCTTCAGGTTTTCACTGTTATATACCAAGTTGCTCCTAAACTTTTTGAGATTATCTGTAGAGAAGTATTCCTTTTCATCATGAAGAACATCTAGTGCTGTATCCTTGATAATATCTTTAAACCTCTTCTTGCTTTTTAATTCATACAACCTCGATAGTTTTTTACCGCTCTTTTGAATTGTTTCCAAGGTTGTGTTACTTTTCAAAAGTGCCCTATAGCCATCAAAAACCGAATCAAAATCTCTGAGCCCCGCAATATCTATCCACTCACCAATAACGGTAATAAACTTGTACTTGTCCCTGTAACAGTATAAACCAGCCATATTAACAATTTTTCTTATATTAGCCAAAAGTGGCGTGTTTTCACCTCCAAGGTCGTATTTTACTTTGAATATTTCGATTTTTTTGCATATTCGGTTTATTTCTCCCTCAAACATACCAAGTTCGACAATTTTTTTTGCTGCTTTCATTGCTGCTGTTTGTTTATCCATAGTTGTCTGACTTGTAAATTCCTTTAGCGTATTCAACAGATCGACTTTGGTGGCCGCGCAGTTCACATCCAAACCATCGGATTCCTGTTTTAAGTCGATGTATTCGTTCAAAAATTCTTGAAGCAAACGTGCGTCTTTATACAAAGCAACCTCTTTTCGGAAAGTATCCAGCGTCACCTTATTAATTCTTGTCTTTTTATCATTGAGTATGCTTCCTAAAACTCTATCGTTCTTGTTACCCCCTTTGAACTGGTATAAAGTTTCATCCAGGTATAATGCATTTTCAAATACTTTTTTCCTGTTTCTGGTTAATATATCTTTTAACACCAAAAGCTGTTTCTTCGGCTTATCAATTTCAAAAGCATTCATGTAATTGTTAATTAGAGCTGAAAACCCGCTTTCCATTGGAGTATTACTATCAAAAATCCTATTAAAGCCAACCCATAAGAAATATTCATAAATATCGTCACAGTTCCTTTCTGCACCTACTGGCCGGGAAAATGCTCGATATAATGGATATACAATATCGTCAAATTCAGCCACTGCACTCCCTAAGCCTTCAGTTTCTCTCTGTTCCTTACTCAAAAATCTCACTGATGACGGAGTTTCTTGAAAACTTTGTGGAATGCGCAAAAAACTAATACTCCCATTACATTCATCAAGTTGTTCTTGAAATTTTCCTAAAATAATGCTGTCCATATACTTGTCCATCATTGATGATATGTTACTATTGACAAAAAATGATACTTCATCACGATACAATTTGGCTATTAATATCACTGAGCGACGTACATTTGTTAACTCTGTGATACTTCCAATTATGCCTTTTATCTGTGTTGGACAATTCGTAATTTCTTCAAAAGTGACCAAGTAGGTAGAAAAATCGATGTCCATTCCTGTCAAAAAATCAGCAGAAAATACATTTCGTTGATTTTTAAAGTTTTCACCTTGTGCATCGATTTTACTTTTCAAAGCTGCAAAGTTGACATCATTTATGTTTTTTTGTTTTAACAGCTCTTCAATCATTTCCATGACATTTTTTGTGCACAAACGTTCTTGCGAATTAAATGCCACATGATCCAAATAATTTACTTTGACGTCATTCAGTCTATCTAACCTCAATAGAATCTTATATACCGCTTCAGTTTGTTCAAAAACATTATTCAATTTAATTTTACGTTCCATTAACTTCATAAGCTCCGCATTACGTATCTCATCAATAAAATCCTTGGCCTCATTATTGTTTTTGTAAATGGGAACAGGGGGTGCTCCATTATTCATATACCTTTCTACCGCAACTTTGAATTCTTCTTTAGTCACAGACTCACTCCCGCGCTTTACCAACACCTCGCCCACAACTGTCCCTAATTCAGTGCGACCAGTATTTTTGTATTCTTTCTCCATGATTCCAGTATTCACATACTCATATTGGTTCATATCCACAGATTCACGTTTATCCAAAAAGCTACCACTGTTGCTCTTTACACCTATTCCTTTGCTGGCTCCCTTCATATCCTCCCCTTTTTTTTCATCCACATTTAAACCCAATTGTTGCAAATCGACTCCATTTTTGTTTTTCATATTCAATGCACCAGCTATTTATGAGTTACGTATGATTAGTATATACTAGTATCCTTTGGATTATGTACAATACAACTATTGTATTTATAGTGATAAATCCAATTTTGACATTGGTTTCCAGTTGATTACAACAATCCGTTTCATCAAATCAAATCAAATCAAACTAAATCAAACCAAATCAGAAAATAGCAACCATTAAGAAAAAAATTAATCAAGATTAACTCAATTACCTGATATGCCTTTGAACTCTTTAGCATCATTAAAATATACCACTCCACTTTGTTTAGTAGCATCACTAAACTGAAGGTAGTGGTATTGTTGCACGGTTTGCTCACCACTCGATCCATCGCGTGATACCACTCCTCCACACCATAATGCTGATACCACACAAAATTCAAATCCAATTCTAGCTTTCATTCTTGATTCTGATAAAAACGTCTTAGCTTGCTTTTTATTTTTACTTTTTTACTTTTTTAACTTGTAATTTTTATTATTTTTCTAATGGTTTTTTTCTGCACAATAGTCTTGTTCAGTGAGTCCTAAAGTATTGTTGCTACTGCTACTGCAAATATATAAATAAATAATGTTATTGAATCCTTATTACTACCGTGGCTTTATAGAAAATTCTTGGCTGAAACAATTAAAATTGCACACTATTAACTATATCTTTTAAATTTTTTTTTACTTTAAACTATTCAACTCCTAACGACTTTAGCTTAATTACCATACCGAAATGTGATAATGCTCTTAAAATAGTAATGAAGCGCTGATGGAGAAGTTGGAAGCCATATTTATAGATTTTTTCAGTTTTGATAGACCCCTTCTTCTATTAGTATGGGCTGGGTTTATGAGGTTCACTCTTCTTTTGATGTACATAGCACTTATAATTTTCTTTAAAACTTCTTTAGTTACCATTTCTAACTCTTATAACCTGCTTCTAAAAACACATTAAGCCGAACCACGAATCGATCGCTACCAATCATCAAGAAAACACTTCTACTTTTAAAATGTATATTTTTTCCTTTGGAAATAAATGTTTTTCTCCCATAAATACACATCTACATTTAGTATAGGTCTAAAACAGCACAAAGTGATATGGTATTCCAAAAATTCTTTATTTAAGGACACTTCCCATTTGAGAAAGCGCAAATCGATTTGCTAAAAAAAAGATAATAATCTAATAATCTAATAAAGAGTGCTGCAGATTCTTTACTCAATTCATTTTTGAAGTACACTTTCCATAACATGGCGAAATGCAAAATTAGTTTTTCAGTTCTTATTTTGATATTTTCGGTTATCTATTTTAGCTATACAGGAGGTCCTAGGTTTTTACACTCCGAAAGATTGGTTTATCTACAGGCCTTATTTTAATATTTTTCATATAACGGTCGCTTGGGAACCCAAGAAAGCACACTACGCTTTTTTGGAACGGATTTTTTTTTTCTGTAAGTTCTAAAAAGCTTTTTGCTAATATATTATTGGTATAGTTTAGATTATTAAGAAAGTTAAGCAAGTCAAAAAAATATATAATATTCGAGTAAAAACTCTTTAAAGCAGTAATAAAAATCCCTACATGTTACATATTACACATTTGCATTTGCATTAAATTTACCAAACGAGAAAAATAACACTGCTAAGTAATCCAAATATAGCTGAGTATCTGCAGACGTACTTGGACTTCCAAAGAAGCACATCCATATTTAGTTATTCTGTCTTTTCATATCTGAGCTATTGGGAATAGAAAATTCACTAAATAGGGTATTAACACCTGCACTCTGATATACACAAACATCAAAGACGTTTGTTATAAATATATCATTTTATTTTGTGCAGCAAACACCAAAAAAAGAAAAGAAAAAAAAACTTCAATCACAATTGGTCACCACAATGTATATCTTTCCAAATAGTACTCATCAGTAACATCTCTATTCGCCTCTTTCGACAGTAGTTTGCAATGGTTCGGATTAATAGTTAAATTTTCTGGTTTGTAACTTTTTTTTCTTCCTACTGCCTCGTGCTGCTTACATCTCTTTTCTTTAAGCAGGCACGCATTTTTTGAGTGTTATAAAACTGCCATGTATCCACTATTATCTTTACAGAGTTGGAAGAAGAAGAGTAGGCCCGCTTTCGGACCACCCTGTATAGTTACAGCTTTTCTATTTATTTTCAAACGTTTTTTTTTTTGCGATTTCTATTTGATGTACTCTGCACCAACACCACAAGGTGCCTATTGTACTTGCATCCATATTTTTGCCCTAAAAAAGGATTTATCGCTTTTTTGTTTGTTTTTTTTTGTGTCACTCCATCTGCCGATTCTTCAAATCCGTACGAAGAAAATCTCCAGGACAGCTAACGAACAGTAACACAAATTTCAGATATACCCAGTGAAGTGAATAAATAATATTTATTGAAAAATTAATTCAGCATGCAGAATATGCAAGTTGTCAAACCCACCAATTAAAATTATACGTAACAAAGTTATTAAGCTTTTGGAAAGAAAAAAGGGGATTATAGTATATATCTGAACTGAGGATGGTCATCGTATAGTTGTTCTTGTTCAACCTCAGTCAAATGAGAAACATCTTCTGCGTGTTTATCCCTATTTGAGTTTACCTTCTTAAAGTACATTGCAAGAATAAAGGTTAGCACAATAGTGAGGAGATTGAAGCCAGCAATAAACATGTATCCCAGTGTGAATCTGGGGAGGTACTTTGTGGTAAGCATGACCGGAATAATGGCACCCGATAGATTTCCAATAGAAAAGACAACTGCTGAGACAACCAAACGCTTTCCAATTCCGCCCTGGTTAACTGACATCCATGAGAGGAATATTGGGAAAGATGGATAGAGCCCAATACCCACGCATACAAATGCAATAATCTTTAGAGTTTTACCAGATCCGAAATACATTAAAAACAGGGCCGCTGTCTCAAATCCCAACATAGCTATAATGTTCACAAATAATGGTACTCTCTTTGGAATATATAGGGAAGCTATTAGAGATATAAGCCCAGCAGCGCCTGGAATTCCAGTCATGTATGTTGCAGTAACTGAGCTGTATCCAAGGCCTTTAAGCAGGGTTGGTCCAAATATTCCCACAAAATTCAAGCCATTGATAATCGCTAGATTTCCAATACAATATATGGCCGTTTTCCAGTCAAAGATTGCCCTAACTGCTCCCCAAAACGAAAGTTTTGATCTTGTAGCAAGTCCTTGATCGGCTCTTAGTTTTTTCAAAAGTACAGTTTTCTCTTCTGTGGTCAAAATTGTACACGTTTCGGGGTAGTTTTCAAGAATAAAATACGAAGCCACTCCAAAAATGAGCGTAATTCCTCCTTCTACCAAGAAAATCATCTGATAAGGCTTCAATGATGACTTTACCGATGCAAGAGCACCAGCCAGTGGACTTCCAACCATTGCAGAAATTGGAAGTGAAGCAAAGAACACTCCCATTCTGAAACCGATTTCCTCTCTGGTGTACCAGTATGGAAGATACGCAACCATACCTGGTGAAAAACCAGCCTCGACTGCACCCAAAATTGATCTAAATACAATAAAGAGACTGGCAGTCTTTGCCACGGCTTGCAACATACATGCTATAGACCACGCCACAGCAATAAAAGAAAACCAGTATCGCGGTTTAACTTTCTTCAACAGTATGTTTGCTGGAAGCTCCAGAGTTGTGTAAAATATGTAAAACGTAGCTGTAACCAAAGCCTGTAGCGAGTCAGTTAACGACAGCTCTTTGATCAATCCATTTACCAAAGCGGCACCTATATTACCTCTATCCATCAACGAACCGACATAAAGAATGACTATTATCGGGAGAAGCCTTGTATCAAGTTTTCTTAGAGCCTTTTTTGAATGGATAAGCTCCTCTGCGGTTAACGCAATTTGTGTATTAACTGCTATCTTTTCATCCCCAAGTGTTACTTCTTCACCTTTCATTTTTTTTTGTTCTTGCGTTTCGCTATTCCTTTGTGTTAATGCTTTTTTTTAATATTAAATTATATTGCTTTATGTATACACAGCTTTTGAGTATGTACTTTTATACAATCACAGTAAGATAAAAATTATGATTTAGTCTATTTGAATACACTACATCTGGCCATTATATACTTTTTCTTGATACTCTTATTCTGAACATTTGTAGTTTTTATGCATGGATATGAAACATGTGTCGAGTTCAAAATATGGTTTTGATAAAACTCAAATACGCCCGAATGTTTGTGAGCATAGATATTTAGTTTACTTTCTGGTTGAATTAGTCTATAATGCTTAAACACTTTTTTCACATTTTAAATCCGTTTCTTTTGAGTAAAAAAAAATAGATTTTCGCGCAAGTTTAATTGCAGATTTGTTTAAAATCCTTGGAGAGGGGAGGGGTTCAGACAATTGGTATTAAATATATGATATTTAGATAATTTCAGGGGAAACTTTCACAAATGCTAAAAGACACTTCACCCCTATTTTGTTGATTCTGGCTATAAAGTGGTTTTATATGCGATTCTGACTAACTAGTCCGCTGTTAATAGCTGAATTCTCATGACAGGTAAATCAACATGCATATCTCTATATTGATTATGTTCGGATGTTTGGATACTTGGATATTTAGATATTTGGACATTTGGATATTTGGATATTTGGATATTTGGATATTTGGATATTTGGATATTTGGATATTTGAATATTTGAATATTGAAAAGATAAAGTATATACTACTATTCTACCCCTTTAACAACACCTTTCCATAGTTTATTATCTTTTTTAATCATCGTGTAACTTATATGGGATAAAGCACTGTGCTTACCCATATTTTTGTCAGAATTGTTTGGGTCTGTTCAAAAAGCAAACCAACACATATTTTGTAAGATAGAGGCCAATACCCATGGTCACTTTTAAAAATGGTTTGAAAACAATGTTTTCAGCGTAATACAATATCCTGATCCATAATGTTTTCTGGGTTACATCTGGACAAATTTTGGAAAACCCGAGATGGGAATTCAATGGCCCCATTGTTAGCCTTTTTTTCCTATACAAGAGCATGAATATATGTATCAAGCATACCACCTCTGTATAAAACCAGTAAATCTACATGAAGTTCTTTTGAATTTGGAGCAACAATTTCACAAGAGAAATTATCAATTTTGTATTTTTATTGTATTAAGTGGGTTTCAGCATTAAATGCAATAATATTTGTCGAAGATTCATAGAACTTTTCAAGAAATAAATGAAGCACAATTCCAACATGTTTTAAATGTGGCCAAAGTCAAAAATGTTTCCAAGTTTCAACGTGAAAGTAAACGCAGGTAAATATAATAAATCACAAAATAATGTATATCGCCGGACTTAAAGGTTACAGGATCGCACATGAAAAATGTATTCCTGTGTAACTGCGCTCCAGTTTATTCAAATAGATTTACTGCATCGCATTTTATGAGTTCAAGCATATGTATCCTATCAATTGCTGCAATACATATTCAGTAATTAGAGATTTTATTACTATTATTGTTGTTCATACACTGCTTTGTTCCTAATTTTATAGCTGTTATTTTTGAAAAAAGATTGTGTCTATGCTCAAAGTGTGACCACTCTGAAAAAACGATAAAAACAACTCTAGCTACTACAAACTTTGCTTGAGTCAGAGTTTTTTCTGGTCTGTTTATTCTATACACCTATAGCAGGGTTTTTCAACGCAAAAAAATTAAAACATAAAAAAACATCATCTGAAAGCTCAGACCTCTACAAAAATAGATGGATATAACGAAAACCTTACTTTTATCTCATTTTTATCTCGTTCATTTTGTTCATTTTTCCTACTTCGATTACGTAATGCTACCAGACTTTATTTCAATCTGAAACAGCTAACTATCCCTATAAAGAAATTCTAGACCAAATATATATTCGTACTAAAAAGGCCAACATCCAATTGCAATACTCAATATTTTTTTTTGGAAAAACAGCTGTTTGGTATTCAAGGTGTAGTGGTTGAATGGGTTCAAACACAGTCAGTGGAGTATATGTGACAGTATGCAAACCAGCACTATAGTTGATTTATACCTGACCACACACTTTTACTATTTGCACAAATGAAAAGAGGAACAGGTGGTGTTAATATGTATTACATTAAATAATTTAGTGGTAATGTATAATGTCTTGTGTGAGTTATCTTTTGGAAGTGCTAGGTATTTTCGACTCCAAGCCTTCTGCACTGTGCGCACTTGGAGCTGAAAGCCCATCCGCACAAATCATAAAATAAGGAGCATGTGCCTACATAGAGTCAGTGTGCATGTATTTCTGTGATCGTTACTATTTCCTCACATATATGGTTATATTGCTAAAAATGTCTGAAAAAAAAGAACGCTAATAATAATTACCAAAACGGGGGGGGGGGAGTATTATCAAGACCCAAACAAGGAAAAACAATGGTTGTAATACCGTCCCCTAACAAAAAAGCATGCAAATATAACAAAAAGTATAAAAAGGTAAATTA
The DNA here is from genome assembly GCA_001969505.1 of Zancudomyces culisetae. Lineage (NCBI taxonomy): Eukaryota > Fungi > Kickxellomycota > Harpellomycetes > Harpellales > Legeriomycetaceae > Zancudomyces > Zancudomyces culisetae. The sequence goes on from LSSK01000204.1 coordinate 14,229, forward strand.
ATAGGCCATTGCACGAAGCTTCTCAATATCTTCAACAGTTTTGGGGCAGGTTGTAAGGTTGAGATGGCCATTGCTAGTCACAACGATATTATCCTCAATTCTAACACCACCAACACATCTATATTCTTGTACACGGTCAAAGTCTACAAAGGATGACAACACAGGAGATTTCTTAAGATCGTTGATGAGGTCGTCAACAAAATAAATTCCAGGCTCAACAGTCAGAACCATACCTTCAAGAAGCTCGCGACGAACTCTTAGGTAGCGAATTCCTGGTTCATTTATTCTTTCGACACCCTTTGGATAACCAGCACAATCGTGGACATCAATTCCAAGGAAGTGGCCAACACCATGTGGCATAAAGTAGCCGAATACATGGCTTGCAAGAATATCCTCCAAGTTTCCTTTTAGAACACCAATGTCTAGCAAGCCTTGAGCACCAATGCGGGTCGATATGCGGTGGATATCCTCCCATTGAACGTGTGGGCGGATATTTTCAAGACAGGCCATTTGCATATCCAGAACAATCTGGTAAATTTCACGCGCTTTTGGAGCGAATTTGGGTCCGATGGGCCAGGTGCGTGTTATATCTGCATTGTACCCATTGTATCTCCCAGCAGCATCAACCAAGATAAGCTCTGATTCATCATCCATTATTTGGTTGTTATCAATGTAATGTAGAGTTGCTGCATTTCTTCCCTTTGCAAAAATCGATGTATATGCTTCGCATTGGCAGCCTTCCTCAAGTAGTTTTCCAACGAATTTTCCGCATGCATTATATTCAGCCTGGCCCACTTTCACCTCCTTCATTATCTTTTCATGAGCGATTGAGCTCACATCACTGGCCCTTTTTAGTAGCTCTATTTCACCAGAATCTTTATAAACTCTTGCCTCGTGGATAGCACTATTTTTTTTGAGACAATAGGTATTAGAAACATAGTCTTTAAACAAAATTGCATAAGATCACTTACTCTAAAAGTTCGTCCGAGTCTATCTCAACGTCTAAGCCCTTCAAAAGTGCATCAGATTGGTATCCCACCCTGTAAACCTTTTTAACGCCGAGCTCTTTTACCAGTTGTGGTATGGCATCGAAAAACGCAACTCGCTCAAATCCATACTTCTTCTTGAGATCATCAAATGTTGCTATTTTTTTTTGAAACAAGATCAGCACAGGTTTGTTAGATAAATACATTTTAAAATTAGAGAAAATAGCAGACAAATGCAGAGTTTCCAATCAAACAGAAGCATTAAATAAAATAAATGACTTACGTCTTTTTCCGATCCACACCTCATCATCAGGAGAAACGTATGCTGTGAGCAAAATTGGTGTCTGTGACGAAATGTCATAAAACAGGGCAAAATCTTGCTGGTTTACACCCGAGACGTACAGCATATTTGAATCTTGGATGAATGAATATGCCTATATGTAGATATTTAAAATTTCAGCATGTTGAATAACCACTTCCACAAATACATAAGCATAATTTTTTACTAAAATGCTAGTAGTGTCAAATATAATGAACAGAGTCCTCGGCTCATAATAATCCGGAAAGAAAAAGAAAAGTTACGTACCCCATCAGAGTCTGGGTGGCATTTTTCACCAAAACCCTGAACAAAGAATGCAGCGCTTTGGTCTGTCAAGCGCTTTGCAACATTCAAACAGTGTTGGGCAGCCGAAAAGACTGGTCCTGCTCTTTGCTCTGTTGGTAGTTCTAACATTTTTCTGATATACTATTTTCTTGTTGCTGTTTCTGTCTTGCTTTTGCTATGGAATTGTGATTATTTCCTAAAACACGTTATATTCGTACAAAAAGGTAATCGAAGAATTTTTCTTATTTAGCTTTTCAACCAAGAACTATATAAACGATTCTTATCAAACTCAAAAAAGAAAACGCTAAGAATCCCCCTATTTATCGTTTTTCTTTTGTTTCCTTTTTTTTCTATGTCCAAATTTGTTAGCAATTATTAACTTGGTGGTTAATTTTGTCAAGCCATGATTATATAATAATGGTAAAATCGAAATTTGCAACAAATAAACAGTCGCTGGAGGATGGAAATGGGGAGGATTATTAATATATGCTTTGAGTTTACTTGCCTATCCCTAACGAATTTATAAAGAATGTTAATAAATGTTGAAATCATGAATTTAACTGGATGTTACCCCTCCCTCTTCGAGGTGGAATTATGTGAATACATTAATAATCGCCTGACAATTCCCAGAAACTCCCCTTCAGCTTTTTGAAGTGGTTTTTTGAGCTACTTTGTCAGATGTTATATCCTCGGAGCCACTTCTACTTTTCCGGGAACTAGCAGGTTTATTGCAATAAAAAATTCCTACATGCTCTTAAACCTCACTGCTACACCCCTTGGCAATATCTTGGTTAAAATTTTCTTATGTTATGTAAACATAAGACATAGTACAAAAATTGGCAGACATTGAAGAAAAAAAAAGCTGCTCACAAAAATTTGTTTGTTTCACCTTGACAGTTGTGAATGTGAAATTGTAACTCAAGCCCTCATTTTAATAATATGTGCTAGGGTGCCATACCAGCTCAACCACCACAACACAGCACATACCACCATTTTCAAAATCTAAGATCAAAATAAAAATGCGCCAAGCAAGTGGGTGGCCAGAGATTCCCAACAACGCTTCCAATGTGTTGGCCTAAAGCGCATTTTCTGTGTATGTTAGCTCTACGTCTAGTGAAAATCTGCACGAGTCAAAGTAATATTCGCCTGTAGGCTGAGGGGACCTAGGCCGCAATTGGTCTCTCACCGGTTGTGCTATCTTGGGTCACTATCAAGATGAATCCTAAACAAATAGTTATAGTGCAAAAAGCGAAAGATAAAGCACAAAAGACACAATTATTGAATAAAATAAAATACAAGAAAATTTAAGAGAGGTTAAACACAAGTGATGGAACACATTCCGATAGACTTGCATCTCTAAAAGAGAAAAGCAAAGACTTGTTTACTCAGGTACGCTCTAGTCCCACTTTTTCCCTTTTACGAAGACGTTTAATGTGACGAAGTTTGGAGCTGGTTCAATATACGCTTCTTTCTTTATTCTACAAGCAAAGTTTTCTTGTAAAGTAAAAGTATAATTTTGATGTATACCTGACAAGCAGATCAAAGTGAAATGATTTGCGTTCCAAAAAAGGATTTTTTTGAGGCTGAAGAAATCAATAGACTGCCATCAAGAAAAATGAATGAGAAAGGTCACTAGGGTTTTATTAGCAAAAAGAACTGTATTTCCATGTGAATGTTTTTAGTTACTTTGTCCACATTTCTTTGGCTAGCCAACAGAGTTTTAGAAAAATATTTATTCTCGAGTCTGAGTACATAGGGAAACATGATAAATCGCATTTATTTCTGAATGAGATTGTCAAAAGAAGAGAAGATGATATAACATGTACTGATGTGGATGATTTCCAAAAAGGAATATAACCCAGCTGGCCTTCATCGCGCCGAAAGTGGAAATTTTACTCTTTCTAGAGCCTTTTTAGGTTATGTGTGTGAGTCAAGTAACTACAGGGTGGATATCATGTGTGTGTGTGCGTGTGTAAATATCTATTCTGTACCTAATTCCACCTAGAAACTCGATATTTTTTATGCGAGATTTGATGGTGTTAAAAGGCATATTGAAAGCTGTAAATAAATATATATTCATGTATTACTAAATATTGATAGGTGGAGCAACTATAATAGCTTTTTTTCTAATGATTTATGAGCTATCCTAGTCAATATAGAAGAGTCTTTCAATTAGCCCCTCTGCTGTTTATTTCAAAGTACAAATAGATACAAAGAGCCCATCATTGTTTTACTGTTGTTCTGAGAACAACCAGTGTTTTTCTACTCAACTTTGCAGCACTATACTGGGAATTACGAATGGTACTAACAGTCTAGAACTTTGAAAATTTAAATGACATAGGAGTCAAATTAGACAGGAACATATTTAATCCAGCAGCTTCAATAAAGTTGTTTCTGAGTGCTATTTTGAAACGCCTTGATTACACGTATGTTACCTATTTTCATAATGCTGCCGGCCACAAGTATTACATCACCTTCAAAATTTTACCATCATTTAAGACCACCGTCTACGGCTTTGACTATTTTTCACGCCAATTGCATATGGAATTATAGCATACAGGTAAAGAAGACACGTAATTTTTCTTGAGATTCAAACGCATCAAATACTGTACTAGATGACTAACACAACCAGATGATGGGGCTGTTTCTTCTACCGAAAAGAGAAAGTGTGACGTCCGGTTGATACCCAGTCCAGTTTGATCTATAAGCCTGTGACTACTAAAGAAAATCATGTGTGAAGGGAAAACACTGTTTGTGCGTAAAACAATATTTTTTACTTGGAAAAAAGCAAAAGTCAGATAACCAAGTGTAAGCTAGCTACACCGAGGGGAATGGTACCAGTGTGGTACTTAATATATCAAAAGGGAGCAGGGAATGGTGAAAAGGATGGAAACCAAACAAGATATTTTTTTCATAAAGCACAATTTAGTATAATTGATTTGTTTTAATTAGCAGCGCGGACAAAGTGCATGTACTAATATAGGCAAATTCTATTAATTACCGCGTTCTAGTAGCACATTGATTTTTCTATGGATTTTACTTTATTTTTCCATCTGTTTTCTCCACTAGGTTAAGTAAAATAAGCTAAATAAAAGGTCACGTTTTATTACTGGATATTAAAATTCAAGAATGCCATTTTTGAATTAGCATTTTATGTCAATTTTAATTTGTATAAACTGGGAAAAAGCTGCACTGTCTCTAAATTTGGTTAAAAGCCGCTCAGTAGTTTCTCAGCTAGGAAGGAAAAGCAAAGTTATGATCCAAAAAGAAAAAACAATATAAACAAAAAAGGAGCGAGCCAGCTTCAGTAAAACTTTGTCAAATATTTTTCAACGCAAAAAGTGATACTACCTCTGGAAGAGTTATGAACAAATAGTGGAATTTCACCTAAACGAATTTAACGCAAGAGAATAAATTACAACTCAATTCACAAAAAAACTGGAAAAATGGGGTATTGTTGCAGTAAGGTACAAAATAGCGTAGTCTCGACAGAGGAGGAGGTGTTGCTAGCACAACCAGAGCAAGAAGTAATCAATGACACCGGGTATCAGTACATGTCGATAGATGATTCAAAACCCGAAGGGGAGGAGGAACGCTTTCAGCGGATAATAGACGAGACCACAAACAGCCTGATTAACATCAGAAATGAGAATTTTATGTTTGACACTTCAATGCCAATAAAAGAAGTCAGTACAAGCTACAAGAAGATGCTGGAGGAGTTCGATAAACAAACGGACATGTCTGAATATTTTCCAAAAGAAAGGGTGGTAAAGTATAATGCAGATGGAGGTGCAAATGATTTTGATATAGTGAAAGTTTTGTTGGCTAAAGTCAACGAGGATGATATCAAACTTGTAAGTATTTGTCAGTATATTTGAAACATAATGGTCATGGGGATTTGTTTGTGTCCAAAATGCTGTTGTAGCGCAAATATTCGAGTAATTTCTCATCTTTAACAATTACCTGGAAATAGATTAACGAGGCGTCAAAGAATATCGCCGATATATTAGATAACTATAAGCTAGAGTACAGTGGCGAATTTTTTGTCCCCCTTGGAATGGAAAGGCACGAGCTAGAGGAATATGAAAACATAAGGAAGGAAAGTTTGGGGTGGGAAAATCTGGGTATACACGAACAGCAAGGCTACACAGAAAGAAACGGCGAGAGATACGAAGAAGAAGGACGAGGGGTTTTGGATGTAGACTATGAGGATGAGGAGGGCTATACAAAAGATAGATATCTAGCATAGCCTTGACTTTACGTACGATGCTGTGGAGGTATTCACGCACGCATGTGGTATTTCTAAATTTATTTGGAGGGATGAGGAAAACAAGAGATTAATAGACAACTCATCCGTAATATTTGTAACGCCATTTTTCTATCAAAAAAAGGAATGTTCATACGTTTTCGGTTGGTAGAAAAGTTTTGAAAACTGATATTTTACGCGCATGTTATTACAGTACTATTTCACACAAACGGGACATTGCCATATATGTCAAAATTATTACGCTTTTTTCTTAGTATTTTATCTAGCACATTTAAAAGTGGTTTAAGCTTTTTGTATTTTTTGTTGTACATTGTTTAGATTAATGTACGTTATAACTATTGGCTCAGGTGATATAGCTACATGAGTTCAAAGGTACATATAAGGTGGTTTTTTTTCTGGACGCGAGCTTGCGTGTCTCACCTTTGTATACCACCTCGGATAGAACTACACCCGTTTTTCATTTTTTTCAAAATTCTGTTTTTCTTTGTTAGAGGTTGCTACTCCATACTTTTACCAAAGAACAAAGGGCAAATGTCCAAGCCCAATTTGAACTTTTTTTTTCTAGTGAAGAACTTGAGAGCAAAAATAGAAAATAATGAAAAAAAGGAAGATCAACTTATGTTCAGTAGCCCACCTTTGCATCATGTTATTTTATTTTTATTCTTCTCTATAAATGTTGTGCTCAGATAATTGCTAGCATTACAGCGCTGTGTTTTGCTGAATGAACAAATAAAACAGGTGTAACATTCTCGTCTTCCGCTCTATCTGATTAGCTCTCCAGGCATGGTTAAAACCCTTTACCACCCCTGTGCGGATATACATGTTCCTTCTTGTAGCAGAAAAAAAAAGAAAACAAATCCAATTGTATATATGGGGCAAACTAGACATTTATAGTTGGTTTCTGAGTGTCATCAAATCAAAGCCAATATCAATAACACGCCGTCAACGTAAAGGTTGTCAATTTTGTATATATTGGAATACTTGGAATACTTGGAATACTTGGAATACTTGGATAACATTTTGCAAGGTCAAAGAAAAAACCTGTCAAAAATGTGACAACTTTTGTGTCAAGCGAATAAATAAGCATATATAAGAAGACGGCTTAAGCGAAATGTCGCTAACAGTTGTTCCGAATCTTTTTCAGCTTTGCTTTTTTCGCAGTTAACATAACAGCCCCAAACACTGCATCAGGATACGGGTTAGAGATAGATACTCTTCGTTTTTTCCACTAAAAATAATCATTGTAATTGGTACTTTCTCGGATATAGGATACTGTGTGTTGCCATACTAGATAATCAGTACAAAAAGTATGAAAGGGCCCAGGTAAGTTTGGTGATGGTTGGCATAAGGAGACTGTACATTTTCCTAATTTTATTAAGTTTTCTTTGACAATAAAGAGGAGGATCAAAACCGATATAAAGCTAAAAGTTGTTACCAAAATAGTAGTTTTGGAATAGAAAAAAATGAGGTCTACTGGAGAAAAAAGACATGTGAAGCAAAGGAGTTGGCGCTGGAGCTCTATACTGAACTGGAACATATGCGGATAAAAATAGAGGACGTCGAGAGGCTCCACAAAGAGAAAATTGCAAACCTAAGTAGGGAGCTTAAAAACGTGAGCCAGGAAAATGTCAAGCTGCGAGCATTGGCTGATCGATTACAGGTCCGAGCATTTATTTTTTTTAACGGGTTGAGTCATTTTAAAGAAACACATTATATATAATAACTAGAAAACATTGCTAGACCATATTTGCCCCCATGTGGTGTTGATGGTAATGGCAGTATACACAAGTGTTTCTATTAACAATGTGTATTTTGAGATATATAGAATATGAGCGAAGTAAGAAAGACCAATGAAGAGCTGAAGACGCTGAGTATAGATCTAGTACAAAAACAAGGTAAGTGATTTCTATAAACTGTTAAAAGAAACACTCCCTTAAGACAATATAAAAGGTGAATAGCGAATAATAAACGATAAACGCCTGTTTTAGTGAGAGGTCGAGAAAAGGACTTTGCAGAAAAGGAAATAGTAGGCGATATAGCAGCTTTGACCGGGAAAAGTAAGCATATAAAAAGCAAAAAGACAGTCGTAGAAGGAGAAACGAGAGTCCAACACTTTATAGAGCCGGCTGAAAGTCGAGAGTTAAAGATTGGTGCAATCCAGAATGTTCTGGATTGTATTTCGCGGATTGAAAAAAGGTTAGAACACAGCGAGATTTTATGAGGTACAAAGTACAACCAAAGCAAGACAAAAGAATCAATGACCAATACTGTCCACGTAGTATTTACGTATATACATAATCCATGTTTACAAATCGTTTTCATTTGTATTTTCGGTAGTATTCTTCTTTCCTCTTGTTCTTTTCCTTGTTCTCTTTTTAGGAAGTTTCCCACTCTCAACCGAACCTTGTCTTTCGGGATGTTGAGTGATATCTACACCAGAACCACCGACAGTGCTGGGCTTGTTACTACCACCATTATCGGTGCTCTTTTGAGGATTAGTCTTTTTCTTTTTGATGGATAGCGGATTGGGTTCTTTTGAGCGTTTAATTTTTGGTTTTTTTAGGGCGTTCTTATTTTTGCTCTTATTATTACGACTTGAAGATCCGTCATTTGATCCTTCAGATTCTGCTTTACGTTTTAATCGATTTAGTTCTTGTTTGTCGCCTTGTGTCTTTTTAAACTCAATCTATTGGTATAGAAGATGGTAGGGGCGTGGTCATTATAAGGTTCATGATTAAATGTTTTGATAGTATTTGGTGTTGTAAAGCAAGTAGTGTTGATGATATATAAAAAAAGTAAACTCACCTCTTTATATTTTGCTAGAGTTCGGTGTGAAGGTGGTTCAAGGACCATCACACTTTTTTTGACATGTAGCAGAGGAATTCCAGGAATGTTTCGCAAAAAGTAGCGCAGGTCGTTACTGTCTGCCGCCACACAATAGTTTAGATTTTCATTTCCCTGAGCTAATAGTTATGATATTTCATTTTAGTACAGGATTTAGTGTGAAATTAAAGGTATCATACTAGCATTAAGCAATTCAGGAAACCAACCTAGTATTTCTTTGATACATTCGATTCCTTCGATAGGTTCCCGATGTTTGCATCTTCTTTTTTCAAATTTTCTGGCCATTACAAACGCGCCAATATCCTCTTCTTTTTTCTTCAATTCTTGCAGACTGCAGTTTGTTATTACTATTTGTTAAATACGAAACAGTTGCTTTCTTTTTTTAAAACATGTTTTTTAACAACTTTATTGACAAAAGTTAGCAGCAACACACTTACATAATTTCATAGTTCCAATAATTTCGGTAAGCTGGGTCTTTAGATCCAATTTGGACTTTAGGCAGGAAAGAATGAAATCACTATGAACTAGATACGATAGATAAAAATGTTTATATATAAATTGCATGAATCCAATATATACATACAACTCTGTAAAAGAAAAAAAGCAAAACTAACCTAGGATCTGGAAGGGTTCTCTGAATCCAAATCCGAATTTGTAGATCGTCATGCATCTTCTGTACTGTTTTGCTCGTTTAACTCTCATTTTTGTGAATAAACGGGTGTGGAATATGTTTGAGAGAGTATTTCTTTTTCAAATAACAATAAAAAATGGGTAATATATTAAATCGTTAAATCAATAAATTGAAATCAAGCCACTAAAAATTTTTCGAACTTTTTTTTTTTCTTTTTTTCAATTTCTTTTTTTTTTACTCTCCAAGGTTGTTTTCTATAAGATTTGGATTGACGGAAAAAAAAAGCAAAAAAAAAAAAAATAGAAAACAAACAAATAGTCAATAATTGTAAAAAACATTAAGCTGGGTTTATGGAAAATTCAAATCTAATAAGCTTGGATTTGAACAATATATAAAGATAGCCGAGTAAGACAAAAAACAAGAGATAGTATCACCAAGTGAACACTAATTCATAAATACAAGAACCAAGGTGCATTCTGCTGAAAACTTGATGAATATTCCATAATCTGGTATTTTTTCTCACTAGTTCAAAGATATTAATATAAGCGCACTCTTTTCCCGCTTTCCAACACCCCCCCCCCACCCCACACACACAAAAATAAGAGAGAGGAGCGAGGATAAAAAACTAAATACAGATAGTAGAGGTAAAAGAGTATCAGAATGGATATAGACGACATATTTAAGGTAAGATGCATATTTATTCTATTGTAATATCCAAGTAAAAAAATACACAGCATAATGTATAAAAAAATACTTGTTTTAACATAGGGTAAGAAAATAAGCAAAGACCCCAGAGTTATAGAAGTGCAGGATTCAGAGACACATAAGGTAACAGATGGCGGCACCAAACGCGTGAAAACAAGCCAGGAGTACAATGCTGATCGCGGAAAGAGGTTCAGGGAGGAGGAACAAGGAGGAAGCCGAGAAGAAGAGGATGGAGAGGAGGAGGGTAGATTTTTTAGTGATGGATTGAGTAGAAAGGAAAAGTTGGTACTGGATTGGGTTGACATGGTTCAGGTAAATAGGCTAGATAAGAAATAAATCTATATAAATAATCAGTGTATTATCTTTGTACAAAAGAGTTTTTTGCTAGCAAGAAATTACAGCGTCGTTAACATGGAATTATTATAAAATAGAACGAGGAGGTGGTAGATGAAGAAAATAAAAGACAACAAGAGTCAAAAGCACAAGGAGTGGGTCAACTTGATTCCAATCTTGCCAGTGGTTCAAGTATTATTAAAGGGTTACAGAGGCGGCTGGAGCGGGTAATAACGAAAAACCGGGAGTTGCGGATCGAATATGGTGACCAACCACTCAAGTATATTGAATCAGAAACTGAGTTGGATGCAGTTCTGATGGAAATTGTGTGTTTGGAGGTTAACGAAAAGTATCAAGAATTGATATTATCAGCTGCGGGAGGAAATAGCGGCAATAGTAAAAGCAGAGACGAAGATAGTGGTGGAATGTTGCAACTTTTGGTGGGGTTGTTTATGGAGCACGAAAATAACGATATATTAATAGATGTGTTGGAAATAATTAAAGAATGGACTACTATTTCGACACCAGCACTAGACGAGGAGGATGAAAGTGATGCTGATGAGGGTGAAGGTGAAGGTGGAGGTGGAGGTGGTAATAGGAGTGGAGAGAAGGAGGAGCGAGAAAAAGAAATAGGAATAGCAAAACAGATAATTTCAGTGATCAAAGAACATGGATTTTTCAAGGCTGTATTTCATGTACTAGAGAGCGACCGGTTCAGCAAGTCACTGGCTTTGGCAAGTACATTAGACCAAAACCAAGACCAAGGCGGAGACGAGAATATTGATGATATAAGCATGGCAAATGATCGACAGGGACTTGAAAGTATAATGACTATAATAGAAAACATATTCAACATATATTCGACCAATAAAGATAAAGATGTGAGAGATATGCAGGATGTTTTATCACAAAGTGGAATTTATGAGTGGATAACAAGACAGCTAGGCACTAGTAGCAACGCAAGTAAAGAGAAAAGTAAAAGAAAGGGAAAAGATAAAGGCAAGAAATTTGGTAATGTTTCAGAGCTCAAGCAAATGGCAATTGAAATGTTATCTATGTTGATAACCACGAGTATTGGTATGGCCAATGGTACACAAAGCGAACATACTGAATCCAATAGTGCAGCACTGGGAGTGGTTAACCAGGACAACGAAGTGCAACTCATGGAATTATTGTTGGTTGAGTACAATGATGCACGCAAGTCTTTATTTTCGAAAAGCAGATTTCAACCAAAGGCAAAGAATAGGGTTAATGCTGGTGGTATTAGCAGTCGTATTAATGCAGGGTCTGGTGCTGATGAAGGGTTAGAGTTGGAAAAGGAAAGGGAAAGAGAGATGGAAGAATATTATAAAAATGTCTGCGACTGTATTGATGGTATTCTTCTTATGGGCTATAAAAAGGGATTTTTAGCTAATGAGGGTCTGGAGTTGATGACGCTAACCATTACCAACAACCTAAAGTATCTTGAAGCTATTGATGCTAGTGTAAAAGAGAACCAGAACCAGAACCAAAATTCCAAGATTGGTACTGGTATTGATATTGACATTGACATTGGAATTGTCACTAGACAATTGGTAACCATCAGTTATTGCCTCGAACAACCCATACAAACGAACCAAAAACACATTGAGAGCAATGTAGAAACTGAATTGGCCCACCGGTTTATCCAGTCTGGTGGTCTAGATATCCTAACTCATAGACAACTATTGTTTGTGACATCATCTAGCTTTTATGCATCTACATCTAAAAAATCAAAAAAGCTAAAACAAAAAAAACTGGCAATAATTAATCCACTCATTTCCATTCTCTTCAATACACTCAGACTTACACTTCCCTCAAATCCTGACCGCTTCAAAATCCTCGCAAAGTTTCTGCTTCCAAACTCGTCAGATGACAACAGTCCTACTTTTAAAATGTATAAATCTCGACTTGACAGACTCATTTC
>LSSK01000205.1:0-28028 GCA_001969505.1 Zancudomyces culisetae
TAGCCCTTATAACGCACATAGAATGCGGCCTTTCAACAATCTTGAGTTTTTGTGTTCTTGAATATGAGAAAGTATATCATAGAGAAGTAAATCCGATACTAAAAAGTATTCTAATATTCCACGCTAAACATACAAGCTAAAGGTTTATATACAGTACATGCATAAGGAATACTTATTCTAGCACAAGCAAAAACAAAATGCATTTAAATGCCACTTTCTTTGCACATTCAGACATAATTGCCGAAACTTGTATATCGAGTTGTAGGTTTTTCGTATCATATAGTATGAAACACATGTTAAATACAGTGGTACTAATGACATTTTTTTTACACAAAAGGGGATCTTAGCAAACGCCTTTTTATAAACTTTGAGTACTAGAGCATAATCAAACCACGTTCCTGTGATTCGGGTAAGAGTATTATTTTTGATTTATTGATTGTTACGAGTTGACGACAATACGCTTATCGCTCTGAGCTCATACATAATTACAATTTATCTACTAGTGGACATATTTGTTTTACCAGAATAAATAGAAACGCACTACCTCTACTTAGATGCTAAAATAAGTAATAATGTACCCCCCCTCCCCACCCAAGAAAAAATATTAACCCAAATCTAATTTTCATATTTTCAAATGGAAATTGTGGGGGGAAGTGGGGGTAAGTGCGTAACTATCAACATTCATTTACATATTGTAGAGTTTAAATATCTTGATAGCTATCAAACTATCGTGGTATGTTTATAATTTGCCAATATTTTCTCCACAGGTATTGGTGCACCCCTCCAGGTCTTTCCTTGTGGGGGGGAGGGAAGGGGTTTCTTCAAATGAAAAAATAATGAGATAGACCATGATAAAACAAGGTTTGTTACATTAATGGTAAAACGTGCTGCCAGAAAGGCTTCACGAGCACAACTAAAGGATAAGGACTGCTGTACCAAATTTACACTTTTTGATGCTTATTCCCCATTTGAAGTTTCGATTTTGAATCACCACTGCTTTCATTGCTTTATGCAACCATTGTTTTTGTCAGATGTACCAAATGTGACAGTATTAGGCAAAGAGCTATGTCACGAGATATACATTTTTCATGGTTTTTTATCTGCATCTTCACATTATTCGCCAAACATTACATTTGTTCAAGAGAGTAATGCATATTACTCTCCTGGATTTTTATCGATATTGTTTTAATTTTTAATTACCATACATTCAGTGGCCAAAAGACAAGGCATAGTCTCAGATTTTCAATTCGTTTGTTTAATGCGGGAAAAATGTCAATGAATTTTCTTTTTATTTTGTAGAAAATTATCAGTAATATGGTACGATATTGCGGTTATTATTTATCAAATATTAGCTGGCGAATCAAATCGGTTAATTTCGAGTAGACTTATTTATTACTTCCAAATCAAGTGAATAGTTCATTGATTTTTCTGAGCATAAATTATTGTTGTTATTTTGGAATATATGGCCCGATAATTGAAAATTAATGATAATGGAAAGAAAGGACAATGCAAAATGGTAAAATGCAGTAAAAAAAAAGAAACCACGGAAGAAACGCAAGGAGAGAAGGAAGGTTATATATTTATTATCGGAAACATTCTTGATAAGGACAGTATTTAAAGCACCCTTTACCTCCTTTTTCTCTTTCTTTGATTAACTATTATATTCAATATTAATTGTAAACCAAAAAAATTGTAAAACATACGCTTATTAAAAAATGTTGCCTAGTAACAAGAACAAATTTCTGTCAATATTCCATAAGATGCCTGTGGAAGGCTATCCATTTGTTGTAGTCTTAGGATTCTTCTGTTCATGTAAGTATCACGGTCTTTTGAACTGAGCTGCGGCTTGATGCACGGCTTGCTTATATTTATTTCCAGATGATTCTTGTCATTACTGGAAACATCCTTTTGAGACATATGTACTCGTAGCTACAACTGATGACCGTTAATACCGTTATAGATGGAGCATACACAATGGTCAATAAAGTTGCTCAGAACCCCTATGTCAGAAACAGAACAATCAGGAAGGAATAAGCGGTTTACCGCCGCTCAGCGGTATGGTACATTCGCTCTTTTATCAGAATGCTTTATTGCCGGTGTGACTGGATAAGTGCTAGTACTAATTGGTGTACTGGTTCTAGCTAGGATAGCTTTTTTGGATACTTTAATCGCTTATTTTTTGAAGGGACAACTGTAACAACTTTAATGTTTTCGATGCCTTTTTATATATCATTAGCTATTGTCTCCATAAATAAAAAGAAATATGGATAAACCTAATTTTCAGCTACTTTGTGCATTTTTCTCTAGAATGTTGCAGGTTATTATCCTTGAATCTATGTATCAGTATGAATGTAGAGATATGGGTGCTATAAAAGTTCTATTAGCCTAGCAGTTCAACCAAGTACCTCAGGCACATAGTGCTTTATTTAGGATAGTACTTGTTTGCTATTAGCACAATCCATGATGCCCTAGGCAGTAAGAAACAATTGTATATCTAGAGATACAAACTCATCCTACTAGTTCTGCATACTCAAAATACCATTGAGAGGGTTGAAAGTATATTTCATGTCATGAGGCGATAAAAAGTTCTGGATACATTTACTACCCAACTCGAGTTACCAATTTTCTTCTCCAACGATGCATTACAAGTACTACCCAAATCAGATCTAGCTATAAAAAAAATATCTTTTGGTGGCATCATAATTTATATATTTTTGCACTAGAAAACAGCACTTGATATCATACCCTAGAGACATTGATTGGCTTGAAAAACTTTCAATATCATCTTTACATGTAGTAGTAGGTCTATATATTAATATAATTATTTATCAATAGATAGCTGTAATCGCTTGCAATAACCCCTTTTTCGTATCACCAGTGTTTGTTTCGGCTAGAAGTAAGTAGAGGAAACATCGAATAAACCTTTAAAACGTATTTTTAAAAAAACATACCTCTATTTCTTCCCAAATGTTGCCATAGCTGTTGACAAAAAAAATGCAAATTGCAAATATTGTGAACACAGGTTATTTTATTACCTTCGCTTTATAGATGGCTAGTTGGTGTATATTTTTTTCATGAAGAGGGGTAGAAGACAGAAGGAAAGAGAGGTTACAGTATTACTACAAAGTTCTACGTCTTTGATTAGCCTAGATGCAACCTATTCTCCATGTGTAATACGATGTATATACACCCTTGCATTCATTTTTTTCCTTCCTGATATTTCTAAATTTGGGTAAAAATCCACTGGTACCAGCAACCACAAACTTAGCAAAATAGGAAAAAACGGGGGATTCTTACGTCCTAATAACGCTTTACGCATAATAGTTCACTTTTCATTAAAGGAAAAAAAAAGGTTTTTTGTGTATTTTATCACCTTTATATGGACAGACCATTCCGGCTTTTGGTGATCAGCCTTCTTTTACATCGACTCAAGCTGACTATTCCTGCATTTAGTCACTTGGCAAACCCAAGGGCAACTATTACCATAACAACATGAATTTTATTTTCACTAAACATATCTTTTCAATCAATTAAACAACTTCAGTATGCCTGACTTGAAGTTGCTGAAGCAAGGTTCAATTGAGTATTTTTGGTCAATTGTTTTTTCTTTGTAGGTTTTCATTAACGGTGTAATATATGTACCAGCAAAAATCGTCAATGGTATTACAAAAAGCAATAATAATGAGATAAAATGTGATGATATACCAAGGTTATATGGTAGAAATGTTGTGTATTGTGATATATCGATTGTCCTATATTCGTGTAGTTGTGCTGTATTTCTCCAGATTTGATTGAATTCCATTTTTTTATCCAAGAAAAACCTCTGACATATTTGTAGAATTGGGAGAGAAATCCTTTAAAACCCACAATAAAAACCATAGTTTACAATGCCTTTTCAACAATTTACTGTGAAATGCATTATAAATCTGATTAATAAAAATTTCATTAAACAATTTCATTAAAAATTCACATGGAAACATTATTGTACATTGTCGTCATATGATGCATTTTTAGAAGCTTTCTGTTTTACAATCTACCAAAATGTGATGTATATTTTCCAGATGTTGGGGAAAGAATATAGGAGAAAAGTAAGTAAATAGTTTAACTCTCCCCAAAAATGAAGTAAAAGCAGTATCCCAAATGACATAAATTCAATTGAGACTTAAATTAGAAATATACAATAGTTAACTGCCAATGGGAATTATAATAGCTAAGGTCACGAATTTCAATGGCCATTAAAACACAGAAATGCTGGGATTTGGCGATATTCAGATTTGGAATTTTGGGATTTAGCAAAAAAATCCTTCTTAGAATTGCAATAGGGTAAAAAAAAAAAAAAAATCTAAAAAAAAAGCCCAAGCCAAACAAGCATAATTGGGTCAAAGGAGTATAAATACCAACAATATTTTCTCTAGATGTGGACTTAGGTTTCAATTATTGAAAACACGAATTTTCCCTTTTTACACAAGCATGATAAAATCATTTAGTTTGGGTGCGGCTCTGCTGTTTACAACACTTGTGAACGTAGAATCTAAGCCCTATTTTGTGGTATTTGGAGACGAAACATCAGACATAGGCAATAACGAAACATACGTGTTTGGTTTTCCAACATGGCACAGTCGCCCATCAAGCGGCCCGATGTGGAACGAGTACCTGGCACACTACAACAACTACACATTAATTAACTTTGCGCTCCCCGGATCTGTATCAAACTTGACCAACCTTCTTGCGAATGAACCAAAAGGTGACCAGTATGTCAACTCGGCAACTCAATTTCAAAATTATGGCTCGGTTTTTGGCAACCGTTTGAACAAAACAGCGATCCAAAGCGATATTGCGGTCATACAGCTAGGATTTAACGATTTATACATGTCAAATTTGCCATTCAATTCAAAAAGCGTAGATACGAACTTTGTAAATAGCATATCTTCATCTTTGTTGATGCATGCAGATATAGCATACTCGTTTGGTTACAGGAACTTGGTAGTCACAGACATACAAAGCATTGATAAAATGCCAATCGCACAAAAATACAATGCCCAAGATGTTGAAAATTTCAAAAACCATGTTGATGCGTTGAATGAAAAGCTACGATCTGGCGTATCAAGTTATATCTCATCTAAGAAGTCCGAGCTGAAAAGCTTCAAGATATTTAGTTTGAACGATTTTTATAACGCAGCAACAAGCCAAGATGTAATCAAGGCGCTAAATTTGACATCATCGACAGATAGCTGTTACCCAGTGGCATCCACGGCCGTCTTCAAACAAGCATGCATTGATTCAGATAAAATTGCGTACTATGGAGGAACTACACTTAACACAAAGCTTCATGCACTTTTGGGCGCAGCTTTCGCGGAGACATTAGCAAGTAGTGACTTTGCGATAAACGGAACTAGTCTTGTATCCATTATCAAGAAGTATAACGTCACTGGTGCAGGAGCTGCAGTCAACTTTATGTACAATAAAGACTCAGTAAAGACAGGAAAATTGGATGTGGACGAGTACAACTTTGCCGCTGCAAAAAATAACAGTGCCTCGCTTATTACCACTAAAAACAATGATATTTCTACTGATGGAACTGATGGTAAAGTAACTGTTAATACTTCTCAGCAATCCAGCGCCATATATTCTGCCAACTTGAGTGGATCCGCCTTTGCCTTGTTGTGCCTACTGGTCGCTGCTTCCTTTTAGTTTGATTTTCTTTGCTTAGTTTATTCTTGTATTCTCCCTACGTAACATTATTTTTATGAATTAAATGTCTAGATATACATGACTAGCCAAATAATAAAAAAAATAGCACCACTGGAACTGGGGTTTAGTTTCGAGTTTTGACGAATTTGACGCTGATATCGAAAAACATGAATTAATGATCTAGAATGCATGAATGTACATATTGCATGGTTTACTGTAGCACATGCTAATGGGTTTCCATAAATACAGCGATATGTACATATCAGGTCTAATTATTTTTTTTAGCTCCCAGTGCCTTTAGGGATGAGCTTGAGTAAAATAACAGGTATTGGTATTTATCATATCAAGATAAATGGTTTATAGACACAGTACCAAAGAACGAAAAAAAATATACAAGGAACACACACTACACAAATAAACGTTGCTAACCAAAAAGTGATATATAATACACAAAAAGGGAATGACTTTGCCAAGTCCATCTGACTTAGCTAGTAGTTCGAGAAAAAGAATGAAGAAACCCAATACTCTGCTTCTGGTCCAGAGTTGTCAATCCACAAAATCCCATCCTCCAGTAATATTTTCTATAAAAAAATAACAACAAAAACATTACTTTTAGTTTTCGATTCAGAATGTGTGATCAACGCAAAAGCAAAAAAATAAAGCTAAGGTCACACTCTTATTCGGGTATATAGACTCAGCAAAGCGTATACTTACCAAGGCAAGATTTATTCTATCTGTTGACCAACCCAATCCTTGCTTTATCGTCTTCATATCAAACCGTGATGTAAACTATGGTGTGATTATGGCAACGTGGTTAATCATGAAATACAAACAAGAGATATGCAATAAATTGTAACAAAAAAAAGGAAATATTACTTGAGCAAGTGAGAGGATATCGGAATGATCTTGGCTAAACTCATATGGGATGGACTGGACTACGGTCCTCTTTCCCAGTTTAATAACTTTGTAAGACCCACATAATGGTGATAACTGTGCAATCGAGGTCTTAATATCATCCCTAGTTGAGTTTAATTCATCATGTGAGTTGTTTACTAGTGTGCAAGAGCATAATAGCGAGCTGTAATTAAATCTATTTCTAGCTCTTACAGAGTTATTTTGTCACCACTCCCTTTTCTTCTCTCCTGAAGTCGCGCTCTTAATTCATTAACCTCTATAAAACCGCCATTCAACGATCGAGATTCCACACAAATATCTATGATCTGGATCCCAAGTTCACAATAAAAATCGCCTATTCCCATTATCCCCGCAATCGTTTTCTTTCGAGCTATATAAGATAGATAGACAAATAAATATATAGGTAATGTCAAATAACTCTTGTCGTTGAAGAATAAAGTTGGAGTATCTTCTGTTTTGTTTTGAAATATAAAAAGTATGTATTACAAACTAGAGGATCAACTCCAAGCAGTAGGCACATTTTGTAAAACCTTTTCCGCAACTCGGAGTCTTTGTTTATCTCATCCTTGTGTGCATTGGAGAATTTTTCGAGTGAGGCTTTAAACAAGTCCAGCTGATTGCTTAGCTATTCAATCGATTAATTGAAAATTTTGAGTTCTGAAATAAACAGCTTATGCTAAACATATTTTCTGAGTATATGAAGCCGAAGTACCTCTGAAATCTGCAATGCTGCTATCTCATCACCCTTTTGCTGCAATACTCTCTAATTTCCATTTGTTTTATGTCAAAAATCATATAAATATTTTTAAATTTGGCTTTTTCTGGCTTAATAAACACTGAGAAGTGTTATGTGGCCCACCTTTTGAGTCTCGTGTCTCTGTATTCCTGATATTCCTGCTCCTCGTCGCATCTTAAACTTTTATAGATTATACAAAAATAAACTGTTTTATGAATTTTTCCTTGCACAAGCCTACTTTCTTACATTTGCTGTTTTGAGTTAATATACCGGCGATTACATTATTCTGGCATTTTGTTTGTATGTGTCACAACATTACAATTTTTTTACGGGGTTTGTTATAAACCAACAAAATTTTCAAACAATTATTTAGAAACTAATTGGAGCTTATTCACGAAATTTACGCGAAGTGCGGATTATTGTAACTGAAAGCCAGGATTAGCAACAAGAGGTAGTATTAGGTGGGGAGTGGAGGAAGGAGAGAAAAAGAGAGAAAAAGGGTATATATGACCAAAACAGGGCCAAAGCTACATGATACTATCAAGTGTTTTTTTTGTTGGGACAGACCCAGTCTACATAATATCTTATCCATATTATTGCACCACCAATCTTACTAGAATAAATGGGCTGAAGGAAAGCAGGTAAAAAGTGTATTTCCTCCTCTCCCTCTCTTTTCCACAAGTGATATCCAATAGGCAACTAACTTTATCTACCTTGGAATCTTAAAACCAAGCGCCACAGGGGAACAAACACATCTGTGTATATTTGATTTGTTCCAGATTCCAAGTTTTTAAATCTATATTGTGTTGAGTCCTTTTTCTATTGTAACAAACAAAGCAGAGCCGAAAGGCACTTATTTTAATAAATAAACAATCAATCCATCATATGCTATAGGCATCACGATTCATTCAGAATAATAACACATTATTACCCTAAAACAAGGTAGCTAGATCTTATTATGTATCCTTAGAAAGATGCAACATCATTTGCCACAATAAACTGGATACTGCAAAAAAAAAAAACTGGATGCGTTTGTTGGAATAGTACAAATACTGATACAATATTGTGATAAAGTTTAAACAATAACCACCGCTTTTTTCCCCCCTTTTACTCTAGAGGTTTGCACAGGTTGAATTCTTTGATCTTCGCCAGTAAAATCTGATATTCACACCATGAAATGCATACAATAATCAAGGATTTATGTTTTTCGATGAAAATCGACAACCTTTTAGCTTGTATGAATAAATAAAGACGAATTTACATTGCAGATCAATATCAATAAACCAACTTATATTTTTCTTTTCAAGAACGAAAATATTTTTTTGTATTCATTGTAGTAACTGAGGGTGGTCAATGAAATACACACTTAGATTAACCGATAATGAAGTAAAACCATTGATATTAAGAAACCCTTGTAGAGATGAAAAGGCAGTTCTACTGCTTTTTTAATAGTCTAAAAACCCTCTCTGTTTTGCAGAAAGCAAATAATAGCTGATGGGTATAATTTTGATATAAAAATGCACAAAACGTCTTTTGTGCTGTTCAACAAAATTTTCTCTAAAGCTTCAAACATTGTTAACTAGATATAAGAGGTTCTATATAAATATATATACATATAAATATATACATAGTTTTAAACATTTTGTTCTACAAAATTATAGTTATATTCACTTTTTTCCACCTCACCTGTACTCAGAAATGATATATAGCGGCAAAAAATTAGTGTCACTATTCGTGTTATTAGCAAGGGTAGCTGTCAATGCGAGCTCGAACCTTGTAATATTTGGAGATCAGACATCGGATATAGGAAATAATTTGACATACTCCTTTGACTTTCCAACGTGGTATGGTCGCCCTTCAAATGGACCAATATGGAACGAATACGCTGTATATTATAATGGCTACACGCTATTAAATTTTGCACTCCCAGGTTCAATAGCAAACATAACCAATTTTTTGGCGAATGATTCTAACAACATCCAGTACACAGACGCATTCAACCAAATAAACAATTTCAAAAGCGCTTTTGGTAATGACTATAACTCGACAATGCTTAAAAACGATATCGCAGTTATTCAGTTGGGATTTAATGACCTGTACATGTCAATTTTACCTTATGCTTCAAGCACTGTAAACTCAACGTTTGTAGACATTGTATCTCTAGGAATAATGACGTTTGTGGATCAGGTGTATTCGCTTGGCTATAGGAACCTGGTATTAACAGATATCCAGGACCTTAGCAAAATGCCAGATGCACAGAGATTCAGCACCCAAAATATTCAGAACTTCAGCAACTATGTAAATGCAGTGAACCTAAAGACAAAGTTGTATGCGTTGGAGTACATTAAATCCAAGGGCAGTGACATGCAAAGCTTCAAAATAGTCAGTTTATATGATTTCTACAACGCGGTAACGAGCCAAGATGTAGCTACTGCACTAAACCTCACACTCTCAACTGATAGCTGCTACCCAGTGGTACCCACAGCTGTGATTAGGCAGGCGTGTTTGGATTCCGACAAACTTGCGTATTTCGGGGCAACCACGCTGAATACAAAACTTCACGCACTTTTAGGAGCTGCATTTACTGAGGCAATGACAACAAACAACTTGTTTATTAGCGGAACCAGCCTTGCTTCGATTGCACAAAAGTACAATGTCACTGGTGCAGGAACAACAACCAACTTTTTGTACGGAAATACAACAGCACAAACAGGTACGTTGAATATCAATGAATACAATTCTACTGGAATACAGGAGAACGGCGCTGTGCTTCTCAGCGATGAAAATAATGGAGATATTGGAGTCTTCGATATCGGTGTAAACTCGGTCGTAACAATCTCATCCAGTTCATCACAACTGTACTACAGCTTTACCTTATATTTCTCAATCACACTCCTTGCGCTTTCACTTCTCGGTGACCTTAATTAAGCAAGGCTCATACGATTATTGATTTATTGAATCACTAGTATCATACAATATCATTACGTTAGTTAGCATTTAAGCATTATTTCAACGCAATAAGCATTTAACGCTATAAAATTTTACATATTCTTGTATTAAAAAAAATAAACAGGGGTACCCATATAACAATAGTCTATATATTTATTTGATCAATGGTAAGTTTACAAGATTACTCGAATGGTTGATGTTGAAAAGCATCAGTTGAAAAAGGCAATGACCCCTGAGCGTAAAATACACAATAACGTTGTAAAATGCTTAAAGAAAATAGACACTAGTCAAGTTTTAAAACTCGAGGTTTCCGCTTGGTTTTTATTTTAACAGAACTAACTAGAGGAGGAGAGGGGTAATGCTCGTTTTTGTTGGACGTATCAGGTATGTTTTTACTGGCAACTCCATTAGCACCCGCTAAAGAAGTGGATGGAGTGATGGTTTTTATACGTAAGGGCTCAATATCAGGGAGTTCGCTATCATTTTCTTTAGAAATAAGTGGTAGTGGTAATTTTGTTTGGTTTAGAGATGTAAGAGTAACCGGAGTTTCAGATCCTACAACATTGGGTTCGATACTGGCTTCGTCCGCAGTTATGGGAGACGACGTACTTATATTGCCTGGGTTAATGCTACTATTGGTACATCCGGGACTTGAAAAAAGGAGAGAGTTGTGTGTCGAAAATAAGTACTCGGGAACAGATCCGGTACCCTTATGATCGGTGATAATATTCTCATTATTTAAGCTTGGCATGTGTATATCTTGGTTACCAGTTTTAGTATTATTTCCATCACTACCAGAGGGATTACTATCTTTAGTATAAGCAGATAAGGCCAATGAAGAGGACACGGGAAAGTTGGGTGATGTAGGTGGTATAGATTCTGTGCTGGTCACAACTTGCGCAATTGGTATTTCAGTATTGTATATCTGTTCATATTTAAAATCGATTTTATCCTTGACTTCTTTTATGCGCATTGCTTTAAGCTTCAGATTGCTTGTTTTAAATCTTATCACCGCCATTTGTGTTTTTAAATTTTGAATCTTATCTATAAAAGCTGGAAGTTTGTTGATCTATTGCATAAAATAAATGAGAAAAATTAGAACAATGTCGAACCCAAAAGAGTAGAGATGTATAAGATATAAAGCTCGTTACAAGTTTCTGTTGCTCTTTGGATATATACACATTATTAACCAAGTCGTTGTGATGTTTAGCAGTCTTGTCCAAAATTTGCTTCATGTTGTGTCTGAAAATCAGTCAAGTATTGTAACAAGTTATTATAGCATCTTCAAGTAAATGAAACATCATTATCGTTATTGATTTTTTAAATTACCTTATTTCAAACAGCTCGGTTTCGTATTTGTCAAGTAAAGCGAGATGAGGCAAACCTGGTGTTTTGGGGTCATTTTCTGCATGCGGTCCAAGCTTGTCTTTACTAATGTCATTTCTAGGAAGATTGTACATTATATACAGCCTTTAAAAAAAGAACTTGTAGAAAGAAATAAAAATACAAAATGATCACAAGCTGCGAGTAAATGAAGAGTATGTAGCGTTTGTTTCTTTTTCGTTTAGGTTGTATTAATGCTATTTCCAAAAGAAAATGAAATGAAAAACAGGCGAATTAGAAGCATCAAAACTAACCTATTATTTCGCTTTTCAAGCTTGATTTTTGAATGCTTGAGTTTGTTAGAATTGTCAGTTTGATGCTGTGGTTGAATCAAAAAAGAATTTATTGTTGCTATATTTTTTCTAATAAAAAAAAGTAACAGGAAATGTAAAAAACAAAGGGAAGGGGATATGACAGATATGAATGCCAAAGAGGAAACGATGCTAAAAAAAGGAAAAACAATCCAAAGCCCACGAATAGGAAAGGAAAGGGTAAGACAGGCCGGTATAAAAACAAAAGCAAAGAATGTAAAAGCCATTAAAAACCTCAATGCGTTGAGTTTTTCTAGCGATTTATGCGACGAAGAAGAAGAATCCGGGAGCGAGAAGTATGAGACAAGTTCAAATGGAAATGAAAAAGGAAACAGAGATAGGAATTTAGCTGATCCAGACAGTGGCAGGATTAATTACACGAGAATACATAGAAACGAGTTACAGCCAACAGAGGATAAAACCTCGATATCCGCATCGAATACGATAATAGACTGGCGTCCAGAGTCAGAGCTAAGATCGGGACCAGGAAGTTGCACTCAAGAAACAGATTTAGACCAAATATTTCCAAAAGGTGGGCGGCTAAAAGTAATAAATCTCGACAATGAGGAAGCAGGAAAAAAATATGGTAGAAGTAGGGGGAGGGGTGTTATAACCACAAGTATATTGACTGGCGGAGAAACAGTAATAGAAGAAGATGCATATGTATCAGTTTTATACGAATCCAGTCTCCATAATAGATGCGGAAATTGTTATCGAATTGGTCAAGTTTCAGTAAAAAAAAACATAAATATAAATGAAAATATGGATGAGAATGGAAATAATGATAGAGCCATAAAAAATCGAAAAAACGCAAAGGATAAGGATATTTCAGCTGTCACACGTACAAACAATTCATCGTTGGGATTGCAACTAAAAAGATGCTCGAGTTGCAAAAATATATACTATTGCTCCATAAAATGCCAGCATCAAGATTGGGAACAGCACAAGATGGAGTGTAAAATATACTCGCGGTTGTTAAAATCCGGAACAAAGGCTGTGAATGGTGGCAAAAGTGAAGGAAACGGACATCAGTCGAATGAGAAGCAAATAACACGGCCATCTTTGTTGCTATCCCTGACAGAGGAGGAAGAGGCAACATTGAGGCTATTATTGCGTGCAATGATGAAGCAGAGGCAGTACGTGCTACTTTCAGAAAATGGTGGTGATCGTACTAACCATGACAATTTGAACAATAGTGACGAGCTGAAGACGAGAATAGTAGAGAAGTTGATGTACAGAGGAGAGGGGAATGCTTATATTTACGATTCAAAGGAACCCTTGAGGCCACAGGAGAAGAAAAAGACGGGCGATGCAGCGTTTATGCTCAGCTCACGAGATAGACAGATGGTCAGGGTTTTGACTAAGCTAAAGAAACTTATGGGAAGCTATGAATTTCCACAGGGAGACCAGGTGATAGAAATGGCAAAAATCATAATAAAATCAAGAAATGTGTTTGTCATGGAGGATGGCTTGCGAATAAGTAAAGATGGGCAAGTATTTGATGGAACTGGTGAGTACATAGAAAATATGCGTGGTGGTATAGATGGTAAAGGTGCCAAGTATAGTAGTGGCGATGCTCGCAAGAGCGATGGTGGATATGGGTTGGGGATGTTTGTCAGAAGCTCATTTATCAACCACAGTTGTGCACCATTATGTATTCAGCTGTTTTCGGGTAAAAAGATTGTTATTAAGGCTGGTGGTGACGGTGGTTATCTCACAAAGACTGCAAAGAACAACAAAAAGCTTGGAGGACATAGTGGTGCTGAAGTTACAATAGGGTATATCGATATAAGAATGGGGTATAAGCAGAGACAAGAGTACCTAAAACGGCAATTTGGATTTGAGTGTTCATGTATGCGCTGTAAAGTCGAAAAGAAGATGGTATTGTATGAGGATAACGACAAAGAAGTATTGTGCGGGTGCGGATATGAATATGAATATGAATATGGATATGGATGTGGATGTGGTGCCGAACTTGGACTAAATGTAGATAGTGGGTGTATTAAGAATAGCGGGGATGAGAGAAAGGAGAGTAGCGCAGGTGGGAAAAACAATAAAAAATGCAGAGAATATGTGAGAAATGGTAGTATCTTAAGGTTTATTCGTGAGCAAATAGCTAAAATCGATACAGGTGGCGAGTACAATAATGATGAGCATAAAAACGATGAGGATGGCGAGATACAAATAAAGTATTGTGAGAAATGCGATGGGTACACTGAACAAGGTGGACTGAAACAGCACATGAATGTGAATAAGAAGGAGTTAGAGCGAATAGTCAAGCAAAAAATTAGAGCTGCGATTCAGAATTATGCACAGGGGTTGGAAGAATATCTGCCACTGAATATTGCGCTTGAAAGCAAAGCGAATAGTTGTGATTCCTATAATCGCGTTGTGGAGTTGAAGCAGATATACCAAAAAGTTCAATCATGTATTGCAACCATGTACGAGTTTCTATCTGTACAAAGCGTTGAGCTGAATAAATACGAGTTTCACGATATATTCCAGCTGAAATTCGAGATATTATATCAGCTATGTCTTTTGCTAATTGAGGGTAATTCGGATCAAAACCAAAACAGAAAAGATAACAGCTCACAACATGATTTTACTAGCAAATATAATTATACCAGCAGTCAAAGTCAAAGTCAAAGTCAAAGTCAAAGCGAGGGATGGCATGTATATTACAAGTTGGTTAATGAATGTGCAAAGCAAATTAAATACTATTACATGAATAATAATGATAGTAGTGGTGGAGATGGAGATGGAGATGGAAATGGAGATTGGGGTGTAGCGAACGAAGCAGTGCTGCGAAAGAAAGAAAAAATCGAGTTGTGTTGTCCATTTAATCGATATATCGAGTACAAGCTACTGTATCTGGAAACGAAAATAGTTGAACACCAATTGCAAACCATTGAAAACAGTTTTGGTAAAATAAAAGACAAGAAAGAGATGGATATAATAAGATCAGAGATGGTTATGAAATATTCAAATCTACAAACAAAAATTAATAAATATTATGTGTATTGAACGAATTGGAAAATAAAATTGAAAAAGCAAATAAAACGATAAATCAACGCAGCGAGCAGCACCCCTTTAGAATGGAGTCTTTTTGCCCTCAAAGCCAGGGCGTGAAGGTCGAGATTTCTGGGAAAAAGATGAGGAGTTAGTTTGTTTTTTTCCTTTAGCATGGCCACCAGTTTGTTTTCCGGAGGCGTTGGACGAACCTCTGTTGTTGAGGTTTTCAATGCGCTTGGCTTGTTTTTCCTTGATTGAGTTTTGAACAGTTTCGTTACGCTTTTCCCATTCACGTTTGGATTTCTCCTTGCGCTTCTGCTTGCGCTTAATGCTTTGTTTGAGTTTTTTGACGTCGTCCTTGACCACTAGGCCCTTGGCTCGCTTGGTAGCTACCTCCCATTGTTGTGTGTCTTCGGCTGATACTTGTACAGTGCTATCGCTATTGTTCTGGCTTTTTCCGTTAAGCTTGGCTTTGCCATTCATTTCTCCCTGTTGCTGGTGTTTTTCGGCAAGAAGTCTGGCCAATATCTGTGCGTCATTTAATTTACTATCTTTTTTAGTCTTTTTGTTGGAGATGCTGTTGCTATTGTGGTAGCTCTGTTTGGTTTTGGTTTTGCCGTTTAGCTTAATGTTACTATATTCCAGGCCTCCCCTGTCAGCGTTTTTATCCGATGTGTCTTCAACCAACAATGGAATCTTCTCTGACTTTCTCTGTTTGACTTTCTGCTTGTTTTTATCTTTGCTTCGTTTCTCCTTTTTGAGTTTTTCGGCAGCAACTGAGTTTGGATCTGATCCATTGACCTGGGGTTTGTTTCTTTTGTTTTGGTATTCTAATATCCGAAGTCGTAGTCGCTCACGGATTTGTTCAATACTAGCGTTGGAATTCTCTTGGGTTTGTTTTTGTTCCTTTTCTTTTTCTTTTTCCTCCTCTTCCTCATTCTCATTCTCCTGGATCTGCTCGGTATTTTCACTACCATCCAAGTCTAGATCGAGTGTCATCTTTAATTTTTTACTAGCATTTTCTTCAAAAACTTCGCTGGTTGTCAAATGTCTACCCAGTTCTACCTGTGAAAGCTTTCTTTTGTTGCTGAATTTTGGATTTTCCGCAACTTTTTTGTTGGTGTTCTTCATGTACTTGTTGTTCTATTAATTTATAGCCGTAGATTAGACATTTGCCGTTTATATGCATATACTACTTAGAATGATGGGAGAGGTCGGCAGATTTAAAAAAAAATACAAGTCATGAACTTACGATAACTGTGATTTCTACAGGGATATAGTGCTGTGGAGGAATCAGATCCAACAATTTATTGAATTCATCATTGTTTGTCCTTAGTCTCTCCTATATACACCCAATATTTTCTGATATTAGTCAAATCCTTTTTATATATTTTGCTTTTGCAAACCATTAGGATAAGTGAAAAAACTACCTCCAATCTATTTACATCGATGCTAGCCACCATTTTTTCTCCCAATTTCTTTATATATTCTTGTGTTGATCTAAGGTTTGGATACTGTCGGTGGTATAAACTATATACTCTGTTCTACTCTATATATTTCTTTTTATCTGAAGAACAAAATATCTCGTTGTTATCCTTCACTCCCGTTGATATATTTTTCTATATTTCTTAGTAGGTTAAGTGCTGAAAAAAAACCATTCTTAGCTTCACTGTTAACACTAAATGTGAAAAAAAAAATTTTTTTTTGAATCAAATGTTAATACATTTTTTATTGCTGAATTTTTTTTCGTTTTGTTTTATTTGCTACTCGAGGTGCACAAATTGCGTGAAACAGAAACCATTGGCTAAAATAGACAATGCAAATGATGATTTCTTTCTTATTTTTTGTGCACCCATTCCAGTTTTTTCTTGTTTTTTTTTTGTTGATCTGGTAATTGAAATTTGAGGGATGTTAAAGAAACAACAGGTTTTAATAGACATGCTGTTACAATGGGGTAGAGTATATATATAGCTTACTTTACTTTACAATACAACACCAACAGTGGAGGAAAATAAATAAATAAATAAAATTATAGTTGAACAATGGAGGTGTATAAATTCAGAGTTTTGATTTGTTCAATTTGTCCCACAAATAGGAGGCAGATTTGGAGAAGCCAGCAGAATATATACCCTTTAGAGACTGGGTTAGTGCAGGGCGGGCCACGATGGAGCGAATAGAGCTGGTCAAAAAGAGGGGAAGTAGTTCGGGATGCTGTACAACGGAAAGAAGGGCAGGGTCAATGTTGGAGAGAGATTCAGAGCTGGTTGTAGATGATGAGGAAAGTGACGAAGGGTAGGCAGATGAGCGAGAGTACAGTTTCACTGTGTTGGTGCAAATTTGCTGTGGTAGTTTGGAAAGCATTCTGGCACGGACAATAGGATCCATATCCTGTTGCAAAAAGTTCATGCCAATGTACTTGAGATTGGAAAATCCTTCAATGGTTCCAGAATACAACTCTCTGAACGAGGGCAGCTGAGCATCAACAATGTTTCGAACTTTATTTGGGTTTTCTCCATAAATCATGCGGAAATCGCCCATATATGAAAGCGAAGCTATCGTTGCAAATAGCTCACGCTCAGTAAAGTTTTTAGGCAACATAAGCAAAGCCACTCTGACTGCATTTGCCAGATTCACTTGCTCACATAGTCTAATAAACGGATCGTCTTGCAATACCAGAGTTGGTTTGTGTAGTCGGCCTGCCAGATACATGCTTGTCCATCCAAGCAAATCATTCGTCATACTATCAACAGAGATCACACCGTATTTAAGCTGTACCCCTTCCATCTCCACGTATGTATTATAATAAACACCTGCTCCCAACTTTTCTTGTATAAAGCTCACAGAGGCGGACCCTAGCATCCTACTCATCATCGAATAATGTTCTCTATGCTGCTGCATGTTAATTGCGTGCCAATGCTCTGGGTGTGTTACCGCAAATACCATGTCTACCATTGTTTTCTTTTGATGGTTTTCAGTATACCCTTGCTGCTGGTACACTCCACTCCCGTATGCTACTGCATATCGTATTGGTGCCCTAAACTTCAGCATTATTTTCTCAAGCTTTCTCCTGGTCTCCTGCTGCCTAAGTGCTGTTCGTTGGAGCTCCTCCTTTTCCTTCTTCCGCTCTTTCATCTCCTGCCGTATTATCTCATTCTGTGTGTCTTCTGCCAGTTTTTTCTCGCTTTCGCTTAAATTTTCTTCCCGCTGCAATGCTGCTGAGTATCTCTTTGTCAACAATCTTGTGCTCGCCTTGTCCCTGGCCTCTTCTACTCTCTCACTTAAATGTTTCATTCTTTGCTCGCCCACATGCACCCGCTCTTCATTCTCTCCCTTTGCACCCTTTGCACCTTTTGCCACTTCTTTTGGTATCTTTGG
Organism: Zancudomyces culisetae; assembly: GCA_001969505.1. Taxonomy (NCBI): domain Eukaryota; kingdom Fungi; phylum Kickxellomycota; class Harpellomycetes; order Harpellales; family Legeriomycetaceae; genus Zancudomyces; species Zancudomyces culisetae. The sequence continues at coordinate 18,373 of LSSK01000205.1, forward strand.
TGGAAGCTGTACTCGTAACTCTTCTTTCTTTTCTACTACTACTTCCCTGTGTATCTTTGGATACAATATTACAGCTGGATCTACCCTTGGTTCTCCTCCTCTTATCTCTGTACTTTTATATCTGCATCCCTGTATTTTCATTATTTTACAGTTAAAGTTAAAGTTGCAGTTACAGTTATGATTATATAGCTATAGATACTCTAGTGGTACGCTATCTTTGTGAGATATTTAGCACATCAAACATAGGACTTCAAAATCTTCATTATTTACCTTGACATTTGCAGTCCTCAGCAGCCCAAATGTACCTGGCATCACAAGTATACCTCTTTTCATTACTGCTGTAGTTGCCATTTTTCGTTTGAGTCCTCTTTTGCTTTAGCTGAAGTCTTTTAGAAATTCAATTCTGTGCTTGTCTATATTATACCCAGTTTTTTTTTCGCCTTGTTAACTTTATAAAAAGTAAATTTGTAATAGCTTAAATTTCAAAATCAATCTTTTCTGTTCCCAATAAAAAAAAAATTAAAAGAACACGTTCATTTGGGATGAAGGAATTATAAATAGTCTTGCAAATAAAAATTTTTTTTGTAATCGGCAACACAAAAAAGAGAAGCAATAATTGCTGGTTTGTGTGTATCTTTAAAAAGTGATTTGCGAACTAGGCAAAAATCTCCTCTAGCATATTCTGCCGGATATTAAAATTTCCCCTTGTCTGCCTTTTGCAGCCACAGGTTTTTTTTGTTTTTTTGTTTTTATTACTTTTATCGCTTTTTCGCCAAATAATATGATCCAGATATTTTTCGCTTTAATGCATGTACTCTGGTTTCATCCTTTCTTTTCCACGTATCGGTATGCTCGACAACTTATTACACTCTAGTTGCAGTTTATGTTATCTATCGCTGCCACCCTCCTCCTCTTAATTCTGCAAAACGTCTTTTGCTGCATTACGAGATTATATTGTGCGTGCTAATGTACTTTTACTTTTTCAAGGCAAACAAAGAAAACAAGAAAAATACAAAGTCTCTTTCTCCAATTCTCAAAACCTCGGTCTTAAAGTAAAAATACAAAAAAAAAGATAAGAGTGAAGTTTACTTTTTTTTCTGTGTTGCCTTGGCCTTGTTCTGTTGGTAAAGCTTGTCTCTGATATCCTCTTGGGTACAATAAACGGTCTTTTCAAAGTTATCATAACACTATTTATAGTCAAGTATTAGAAAAATGCTTTGGAAAAATACAAGGAAAAAAGAAATAGCTTTCTGAAAGAAATACAAGTTAATGACAGAAGATATCACTTTTGGTGTTGCGGTCTTGTTTTATTTTTCTTTGCGTTTTGTAGCTTGTCCTTAACTAAATAAAATATAACCACTTATAATGTGCTCCTTTATCGTACGTATCATTGGGCTTTTACGCACCTATAACTATATAAACCAAGCGCATTGCAGTTGACACTAAATATGCGGAGGAAGGGAAATGTTCACAAGTTCTTGGCAGAAAGAGAAAATTAGGGAGGAAAAGAAAAGGAGGGTAAAATCCTCGAACTTCTCCTCCCCTCTCCCCAAACCATGTTGGACAGCCATTCACATACCTCCTATTTCTCACTTGTACATCTCTCTGTCCTCTTTTTGTTTAGTATCTTCTGTGCTCGAAGGTTCTGCGTTTCCTCATTCGCTATTAATACAAATTTAATTTTATCTTTTTAATTTGCATGATATATACCAGATGTTCCTGCAGAGTGTTAGATTATGGGCTCGCCCAGTTGTTTTGGACACATTTCGCATTTTCATATCTACAGAAAGGAACCAGGAAACAAAGTATTGGTATCACATCTGGCTTCCTTCCTCAATCACTATCTCTACACCCCTGTTTTTCTTGAGTGTGTGTGTGCTATAGCCGCGACATTCTACATAAACCAAGGGCATTTTGCCCTGTTTTATTTGCTGTTCCGCTTGCAGATGCAAAACTTAATATCCATCTGCTCAGCTTAGCCATAAATGTCTTATTAATTCTGCGCTCCAAAACTTTCTCATCTGATTATTGGTCTAAAATTCAATTAGCTAACTTTTCTTTTTTTTTGAACCGGAATTTTCAGCCAATAGTACTTGTGTGTTTAGGCTAGTATTTCTCACCATTTATTTTGGGCTTTTTCCGCCAACTCAGAAATAAGCAAAAACTATTGGTGTTAATCAAAGTTTTAATTTCCATTACCTATATCAAATAGGAATTAAACTCGCAAAGCTAAAAAAAAATGGTAAAGAACGAATAGCAATGCAAAACAATTCTATTTGTGTTTGTTGCTCTGTTCGAAATTTTACTATGTTGGTCTTTATTTTTGCTTTTACTGTTTCACTTGCTGGGAATTAGTAGGACATGTAATGATGTGTATTGGCAGCGAATACGAGTTATCACTCCTTTTCTAATGACGATACAAACTTCTCTCTCTTGGTTTCACTGAAAATATACATGAAAATAAAAAAAGTCAGGAACAATAATAATAAAAACACACATGCTTCCACAAACACACTAGTTGTAGCATCCCTTTTCATTGGCCTCCTCATTAGGCTCTAGTACCTTCAGGATCTTTTTGTAAATTTCAAACCTTTCTTTTGCTCTATCAACATTCGCTCCAGTACATTCCAAAGCACCATTTATTGCTTTTGTGGATGCGCCAAAGTGTCCATTAAGGCTTACATCTGGTATCGGATGTATAATTGTCTTCCAATACCAGTAAGTAACCCCCCATGATACGTCATCATCAAGCTCAACTATTTCTGGTTTTTCGAGTAGCCGGTTATCCTTGAACAAGTAGTCCGAAGCTAAGAAATAGTTCATTGCGTGTGTGAGCTGTATGTACCCTCTTCCATAGTATAGTTTTCCTGGGTAATCCATACCCGAAGTATACATTCCACTACAGTCCGTTTCTTCGCACAAGTACTCCTTTTTGGACTTTAATCCATCTGATTCCCATGCTATTTGGGCTATAAACATTGCTGCTTCTCTTACCGAATTGATTTCTGCCAATGCGATGGCCTCAATAAGTTTGTTACATTCATCTTCAGTAGGTGCCCTGTAATTGCCTGCTCGCATCGCATTCCTTACCATTGTACTATTTATTCCTAAATACTCTATTTTCGGAAGCTTTCCCACCGGGTTTTGGGCTGATACGTTGGTTTCCACCTCACTGGTTTCATCATAGTCAACATCCTGTATATCAATAATTATCCCTCCATTCCCACTTATTGATGGATACGTGGTTATGTTATTAATGTTAGGAGTTTCATCTTTGTGGCCACTGGTATTTTTTGAACCGATGTTTGAGTATATGTAACCGACGCCATATTGACTTCCATATTCAAACTCAAAAAATCCTGTTATGCGTCCCGAATCTTCATAGTCCAACTCGAACTTTATCAGCTGCCCAAGGAATTCAGGTTCCCTATTGTTCTTATTTTCTCTGTATTGGCTATTAATATTGATAACTTGACCTGGGTTTGTGATGGCACTACTAGAATGCAATCTTTTTTTGTTTTTACTATTGGCATTGTTATTTTGATGATTTAGTCCAAGATAGGTGCCATTTGTTTCGGATTTTATTAATCTATCGTTCTGGCTACCCACACCTGCTTCGCTGACTAAGCCCCTCTGATTTTTTATAGGTCCAACAGGTCTATATTTACCCAAATCTCTGTCTTTATAAGCATGGTTCCTGGCTATCTTTCTTTTAGTTGCTTTATCTTTATTGTTTATGTTGCGATAGCTTGCCTTGAAGGCAGTCTTAAAATTAGGTATAACCGGGAACTTGAGCTCACCTCCCCTTTCTCCATTCTGTTTTTTTATTGGTTTTTTATCTAGACTTCGATTTCTACAGTCACTGCTAGCACACGTAATTTTTTTACGAGACTCCGAACCCTTCTCCTCTTTTACCAACCAAGATAAGGATGGCTCATTACCACGCTTCAACGTTGATTCTGCTGTTGTTGCTCCATGTTTTAGAGTTACTCTGCTGTCCATATCTACATCAGATGAATCTACACTAAAGCCAACCGATAATAGAAATATTAATACATATTTTGTAAGCATTTTTTTATTGTAGCTATGGTCCTATTCTCCCCCCACTCTTTTTCTGTCGATTATTAATCAAAAATGCTATATTGTTGTTTGAATCGCTACCAAGAATATAAAGATATGTCAAAATCCAGGACTCTTTTCCCGCTCTTTCATATTAATAGAATTTTGGAAGGTGGCAAGTAGGTATAGTTCGACATAGGATGTGTTTTTACAAGTTTGTTAGTTTAGTGTCATATATACGACATATTCACTGGTTACAGCCTAAGTTCCATCTTAGGCTTTGTGTACCAGACTTTTCATGGGTACATATAGCGTACATAGGTGAAAATATCGTAACTACATTGCTTTTTGCTCCCTTTTTAACTGTGGTTAATGGCAACACATTAATTACATTGAAACATTATAATCTAACTTTGTTCATATTTTACAGCTTTGAAGCGAGCTGAGGATACAACTGCTACGCAATGTCACCCTTGTATTCCTATTTATTAGCATCCTTTTAATTTATTGTCGGCATATTCATCCTTGATGTGCTCATTTATCTCCACTATCCATCTCTGTTTTCAATACATGCATATATTTCCATTAGTGAATAGAGAAAGTATTTAGTTTTGCTTTAATCTTTCTCATCATAAATAGCTTTGAAACTTAATATCACGCTTCTAGCAAAATAATTTAGTAACACTCTAGGATTTTTCTCTTGGTGTGTTAATAAATAAACGTTTATGGCAGTGATATACGATTAAACAACATCCAACTTTGCACATACTACTCAAGCAGTACCTATCACATCCCCATCAAAGACAGCATATAGCAGTTAGTTTTTGATACAACCGGAAACCCGACACTGGTGCTCAGTGAGAAAACAGCTATAGCTGGTAAAAGGAATCTACGAAACGATAAACATGATTCGAAAATGTAAACGTACTTAGACGCAGTTGTAGCTGTAATATCCTCCGTGTAATTAAAAGTGCTACTATCTGTGGTGAGATCAAACCTTTTAGGGATCAAATGTAGTTTAGCTCAATAGATATACTGATCAAGCAATTGGTTTCCTTTTACTAGTAATTTGGTAATACTATGAAAGGGTAGTTCATTATGTGCTTGTCCCATTTCCCATTAACTGTATATTGAAAGGTAAGATGCTTTTGAATAGCCAGGGTTTTATTTTTTTGTATATTTTTTGGGTCGTTTATAAACATGGCACATAAGCCCATAGAATGGGACATTCGAAAACAATTAGCTGGATAATATACTTCGAAAACGTTGTAAAAAAATAAAACTTTAAGAATAATGCCTTGATACACGAAGCTCGCCCGTCTTCATTTTCAAAAAAAAAAAGCATCAATCAAAGTATCTATTATTCCGAGTTAGCTAAACGCAGGTTTCTTATTGTTCTAAACACAAACTAGACAAGTTCAGATTTATCAATTTATTTATTTATTTATTTACTTATTGTAGTGGCTATTAAACGAATAAATAACTTGTATTGTTGTCAATATCGTTGTTGTATTATTTTATAGGGTGAGGGGTAAGGGATGAGGGGCTATTTACAAACTCAAACCAAATCTAAAAATTGGAAAAACAAAAGTAAAATTTCTCCTTACTCTTAATGCTTCTTTGAACCCACCCCAATAGGCCGAGTTCGTAACACTGGGCCAAAAAGTAAAAAATTAGCTAAGATACATATTCAATAACACTAGCATTCAACATAAAACCCTATACTTGCAGCATTATCTTCGTACGTCGTTGTTTTACCATTTTGTGGTGCTGTTTGGATAGCACTTAATAACGCCAGAGTCAGTTTTATTCGTCACTTTATTGGGAGGTTTTTTTTTTCAAGATTCTATGTTTGAAGTGGAACAAAAAGTAGAAGCTTTGACTTCATTATTGTTGTCGGTGGTACTTTATTATAATGAGGTCGATAGTACTGTTTGACAACACAAAAATAAATACACCACTACCTTTGTCAATAGTTTCCTCTTTTGCTAATTCATGCTTATATGATCTATTTTAGTTAACTCCCACTAATATTTATACGTAAAACCGACTATCCTAATATATCCTCAATATCTAGAAGCTACACTGCTATAGCTACGGAGTTGCAATATTTAACATATAGAGTGACTTGCAAAAATCGAAAAAAAATGAAAATTAAAACAATTCAACTAGTAATGGGGTTCACCCTACTCAGCGCCATCACCGTTGTTTCACAGAGTTTAGAAGAGAAGGCCCAAGATGATATAGAGAGTATAGGTTCAATCAGGGCTTTACCCATGGTTTCAGAGCCAAATACGTCAAGCAAAGATGATGTTTCAAATAAAGAGAAAGAGGGTGCGCCAAATAAAGAAGACCCATCAGCCAAAAGTGATGCTATACTTTCTGTTTCGCTTATTAACAAGCCATCTCAGCAGCAAAACGAAGATAAACCTTTGGAATCTACAGAGCCAGATGGAAAAACTATCTCCTCTTCGCAAACCGATAGCGCACTTAGTACTATTAAAACAAAAACCTCAGATCAAAGTACGGAAACAAATAGCTTATCCAGCAAGTCCATATCACCTCTCGTCAAAACGATTATGGAAAGCATAGATTTAAGTCAAACCGATAGCAACTTCAGCTCGGGCGATATGACGTCGACGATATACGATCGCCAAACCTCAAGTACAAGAAGGTTAAGACCCGAGGAAAAGACAGTGACCGAGCCATCAGGATTAAGTAATATGACAAAGGCGGTTATCGCTGTGACCACTATTCTTGGGGCTTTAGTTTTGGCATTAGTTGGCTATATTTTGTACAAAAAAAAGATTCAAAAGAAGGTAAGAGCAATTACACGTTTTTTGCACATACAAGAGTATTATTAATATTTTCCATGTACTATACTATGCTATAATACGCTACATTATAGAACGAAGAAAAAAACGTGGATTATTCTGATTTTCCTGAATATAATCCCAGCTCTAGAATGGCCACTTCACAGGTAATATATCATTCTACCCATAATAGCTAAAAAAAACGCAAAACTACAACCATAAATATGTATACTTTAGAAAAACGAGTACTATGGAAGCTCATTATCAAAGGCACCAGGGCAAAAGGATGCAAATGCGACCTTTTTGAGGGAGTTGGACGAAGTTTAACTTTTTCTTGTTTATATTTGTTATAACCAGCTTTACCTCCATTACTCTTTCTACCCTTTTCCTTTTCCTTTCCAATTTTCTTTATATGCCACAAATGTTCTCCGGCTAAATTAAACGAATAGAACCGATTTTCTTTTTTTAGTACACTCCTAGTTGGCATCATGGTTGTATTATTTTTGGCCAGAAAAGTGAAAGAAAAAATAGAAAGACACTTCAATAATTCTTCCTTCACCCCTGCTTGTGTTGTATTTAATTGCGATTTGCTTTCATTAGAGATAAAGCGGGAATAGAATAGCTATCCCATGTAATCAACTATATGCTAAAATGAGACATAGCGGAATATATTAAAGAACGAAAGAGGCAACTTGCGCAAGCAGACTCATTTTCTCGCCGCTATAGTTTTCAAATCCCTGCTCTATGTAGTTGTCTGTTTCCAGATCCATAGTCTCTAGGGGTACTATCTTTGTCTTTTTGATAAACTTGTATAAAAAGTAGATTGTAGCAAAAAGCGGAATCTGGAAATAATAGAGTGCAAACAGCTTGAAATCAAAACCCCCAGCGTTAGTGAATGCTGTGTGTCCCTGTGCGCCAACTATCAGTACCAGAAATAAAAGCGCAAAGCAGGGTCCAAACGGGTAAAGTGAACATCGATATGGTAGATCGCACATTTTGTATCCTTGAATTTGATAAGCTCTTCTAAATCTCCATAATGATACCAATAACCCAAACCAGCTAAAAAACCCTGAAACCCCTGAAATGTTGAGCAAAATGGAGTAAACCTTATGTGCTCCCACAAGACTTATGAGATATATGCACAGAGCAGCCACCACACATATCAGAATAGAAAATATGGGTGTCCCGCGTCTAGAAACTCTGGCTAGGATTGTTGGTGCTTTTTTGCTTAGACCTAGGGCATAGAGGGTTCTTGTTGACAGATATAGGCCTGAGTTACATGCTGATAGCGCAGAAATCAAGACAACGGTGTTCATTATATGCACTGCTGGTGTCAGCTTTGCAGCTTGATACACAACTATAAATGGCGATTTCGGAACTACATTCTCTTCGTTTGTTACTAGGTTTGGGTCATCATATTTTACCAGCAGTCCAAGAATAAATATGCTAGTAATGTAAAAAAAAATGACTTTCCAAAAGCTGGAGCGGATGGCTCTTGGCACATCTCTTGAGGGATTCTTAGACTCGCCAGAAGTCACCCCTATAATTTCTGTACCCTGGTATGCATACCCTGCGTATACACACACATTTATGATTCCTAGCATACCATCTTTGAACGCACCACTTCCATAGGACCAGTTTTCTACACCATAGGTATGCCCTCCTATCCACCCTGCAGCAATACACGTGCCGATTATTAAAAAAGTGATTACTGAAAAAATTTTGACAAGTGAGAGGCAAAACTCCACCTCTGCGTACTCTCTGACGCCTATAATGTTGGTAATACAAATTATGGCCAGTACACCAAGTCCAAAATATATAGGATTTGCATTGGGCAGCCAGAAGTTTATTATTATACCGAATGCCACTAGATCTGCAGCAACAGTGATTACCCAATTGTAGAAATAAAACCATGACATGGCAAAACCATATGCTGGATCTACAAATCTGTCCGCAAATGCGTTGAAAGAGCCAGAGATTGGAATAAACGCGGACATCTCTGCTAGCGATGTTAAGATGAAAAACGAAACCACCCCCGTAATTGCATAGCCCAGTAATGCACCACCTGGCCCTCCCTCACTTATAGTTATCCCTGAACCCATAAACAACCCGGTACCCATTGTTCCGCCCACAGCAACCATTGCCATATGTCTTCGTTTTAAATCACGTTTCAGTTTGTTGTTTTCATCCCGAACTTCAATACTATCTGTGGTTTTTTCGCCTATGTGAGTTTTATTTGTATCTTCTATCATATCACTTGACATTTTTAACTCTACTTTTTTCTTTGTTTGCTATACTTTTCTTTCCAAGAAGGTCATAAAGCTTAGCTTACAGATTATCATGGAATTTTATTCCTTTTTTTTTGTAAATAAGAAGTTCGAAGCAAAACGGAAACTAGGCGCTTTATATAATTTAAGTACTCAATTAACAAACCAGGTTTCGAATCTTCTAAGTGTAGAAATAAAAAAATACTAAAATATACTCGCCCACGATTAGTATATGAGGTTATACATAATAAAGCATCAATTTTGCCTAGTTTTATCATTGAAAAAAAAAGGCAAGAGACAAAACTTTGGATAGCGTAGGCAAAAGTGTACGGGTAATTAAACTGGTAGGTCAAAAATGCTAGCGCCTTTTTTGGGTTAAGTAATAACACTGAACTATAACCAACCCACCGGAATTCTGCTTTATTAAACATGTATCAACCTGCAGACAAGTTTTTGTAGCCTAGCTAAAAGCGAAAGCCTCCGGTTTGTTCTTTTTTGGGTTTCGAGTAGCCGAATT
>LSSK01000205.1:28360-54600 GCA_001969505.1 Zancudomyces culisetae
TTTTTTTTGTAAATAAGAAGTTCGAAGCAAAACGGAAACTAGGCGCTTTATATAATTTAAGTACTCAATTAACAAACCAGGTTTCGAATCTTCTAAGTGTAGAAATAAAAAAATACTAAAATATACTCGCCCACGATTAGTATATGAGGTTATACATAATAAAGCATCAATTTTGCCTAGTTTTATCATTGAAAAAAAAAGGCAAGAGACAAAACTTTGGATAGCGTAGGCAAAAGTGTACGGGTAATTAAACTGGTAGGTCAAAAATGCTAGCGCCTTTTTTGGGTTAAGTAATAACACTGAACTATAACCAACCCACCGGAATTCTGCTTTATTAAACATGTATCAACCTGCAGACAAGTTTTTGTAGCCTAGCTAAAAGCGAAAGCCTCCGGTTTGTTCTTTTTTGGGTTTCGAGTAGCCGAATTATAGCAAAATTTCCATTTTTGGCCCTATTAATATAAATGAAGCGCGCTTACCCCTCCCCTGCTACCTCCAATAAGGAAAAAGTAAAACGGAAGAACAGGTAACTGCTACAATAGACATATAGACAAAGTTTATTTGTATTAAAAAAAAGCATGAACTTCTTTCAGTCATAAAGTGTGATAAAATAATTATAACAATTTTATCGGAATCAAGCTTGTTTATATCAAGTATATAAAGTGTTCTAATGATATGGACTAAGGCAGTCTTCCAATTTGTGAAAAATTCAAACTTTAGTTTTCGTCAATAGATGGTGCTCTTTAAACCGCATATAAAAAAAACAGTTTATCGAGAGTTTATCCTGGTTCTAAATGCTGTAATATTGGAAAACCCTGTTTTTACAGAGTAGAAATGGAAATGCTTTTGATTCAGGATAGTTAATTAAAAGAAAGGCAAGTGTTTTCTTATGGCTCATAAATTGTGGGTGGGTCAGTGGGGGCTTTGTAGGAGTTGACTTTTTGCAGCTCTGTGTTGGACTTCAAAGTGGTGCTTATTAAGGGGTTCGTACATTTTTTTCTGATTTTTTATGTCAGTTTTTACTCCTGCTAACACCACAAGGTAACGCATTTTACTGCTGGCCTGTAAAAGTGTTTTATTAATTAATAAATCCAAAGCCCTCTTTATCTCTTGGCTCAAAGGGGCGTATCAGAAGTAGGCCTGGCCAAAAATGACACTCTAGCCAAAACGTGCTGATATATTAGTTGTCCAGTTTGCAAAGATGTCAACAATTATTATCCATGTTTCTTCATCAAAAAATAAAACTAGTGGCTAGTGGTACATATAGCGTGAATATCGGAGTCTCAATACGTATTTTGGATCGATATTTAATCTTTCTAGCAGATAGTTGGCAAAATTAAAACCACCTGTATCATTAAACAGAAAATTAAACAACGTGTAAAGATATATACATTTTATCCCAAACCAAACTTCCCAGTAGTTGAAATCCTAGTAGAGTATGTCTAGAGTGGTTCTGAGCTCAAAACCACATTATGCTAATTAAGGAAGCTTGGATAATTCAAAAATAGAAAATAGGATAAAAAGTGGAAGATGTTTTGATTGAATTATAGATACAAAAAGTATGGATAGGATGCTGCAAAAACACTAAATAAAAGCTGTTGCTTGTGTTGTTTTATTTGAACGTATCTATGCTTTTATCTATAAATGTTAGAACCTATTTCAGCTCACATGACTAAAACTGAAAGTGGTCTACTTTGTTATTTTTTTTTTTATACAAGCATTCTGGAGTGAAACCCATATATCATTGGAAAAACAAGCGGCCACTGCTTTGCCTTGATAGAGATAAAACGAACAACATACATGAATGTTGGTTTAACAGGCTCTGGTATTTTGTTATTTTTTTTTCCAAAACAAAATTTCGAGTTTTGGCGATTATGATTTGCTTGACAGAGAAATAGCCAGAAGCCAGCGGCCATTAATAGAAAAAAATGTAAATAGAGCTCAGCATCCAAATCTACAGCCTTTTTCAATTTATTTATTTTCCTAAATTCATAACCAGCGAAAAATAGTAGTCGAGAAGCAGGATACGATGAGCGAAAAACCAATATTTGGAGAAGAAATAAACAAAGAAACCGAAACTCGATACAGAAAGGATCGAAAAGTAGGAGAGGGAACCTATGCCGTTGTTTATTTTGGTAAGTAGGAAAGCTGCGAAAAAATAATTTTGTAACCCAGTAAAAAGCATATAACAGGAAGGTAGAGCAAAGCATGAGGGCCTCTTGAAAGTTGAAGGATTCAATTGTGGAATCACATCATTTAAACGCCTTCAGTGTTCATCTTACTTTGTGCATATGTACGGATACATAAAAATACACTAAAACGAAACAAAGATTAAATAATACAATCATTTATCTGTAAAAATTATACAGGGCATGATAACGAAACGGGAAGGAAGGTTGCGATAAAGAAAATCAAAGTAGGAGAAATGAGGAATGGCTTGGATATTTCTGCGATCCGGGAAGTTAAAGCTCTTAGGGAGTTGAGGCATCCAAATGTCATTGAGGTAAAGAGTACTTTTTATACACTAGCATAGTTTATCTTGATACTGTGACAAAAGAAATAAATCAAGGATGCTGAATCGTTCTGAAGTGATTTCCTTTTTTTGATATTATAGCTAGTAGATGTGTTTTCACATAAACGGAATCTGAATCTGGTGCTAGAATATCTGGAAACAGATTTAGAATTGTTAATTAAGGATAAGAATCTTGTGTTTATGGCTGCTGATATAAAAAGCTGGATGTTGATGGCGATGAGGGGCTTAAACCATTGTCACCAGAGCTGGATATTACATCGAGTAAGTAGAAGGATTGTGATTTCTTTACTTTATTTTATTTTTGGTATTTTAGCCTCCTGGTTGTTTTTCCTTTTATAGGGTTTTCCAATTATTTGACCAAGTCTGATTTTCGTATGTATTAAAAGGCGGGAAAAACCAAACGTCTAAAATGATATTCTATTTACGTAGGATATGAAACCAAACAATTTACTGATATCATCAAGTGGCGAGCTCAAACTTGCGGATTTTGGTTTGGCACGGCCATTTGGTGATGCAACGCTTGCAATGACATCACAAACGGTGACACGGTAGGTTGTATATTACATATTTAGACAAGAAAATCTGGTACTATTTCAAATTTAACATCAAATAATAGATGGTACAGAGCACCAGAGCTTTTGTATGGATCCAAGTACTACACTGGGGCTGTTGATATATGGGCCATGGGTTGTATATTTGCAGAGCTTATGTTGCGAACCCCTTATCTTCCGGGTGAATCGGATTTGGATCAACTTAACACTACATTTAGAGCTTTGGGAACACCCACCGAAGATGAATGGCCAGTAAGTACGATATGTATACATCGATATGGCTGTATTTTCCATAGCAATACTTTTACTTTTACATTAACTTTTATTCATTTATTAGGGAATGACCCAGCTTCCTGATTTCGTCGAGATGAAAAAATACCCAAAAGCGCAGCTAAATCTTTTATTTACCGCTGCAAGTCCTAATGCTCTGGACTTGCTAGGCAGAATGCTTTGCTATAATCCTTCTAAACGTATCACAACCTATGAGGCACTGGGGCATCCTTATTTTGCAGATTTACCAGCCCCAACACGACCTGAGAACCTCCCAAAAATTACCAAACCAATAGCTGAAACTGAAGAAGAAAAGGAGCTTAGAAAGCGAAAGATTGCTGAGGGTAAGACAAAAAAAATTCTTTCTACATATCTCCACCTTTTTTGCCATATTTTTTCCCCTTTATTCACTCATGGATATCCTTCTCAAATAGCGTTTTCACATTCGTCGCTCGATTTATCACCGTCATCGTCCAAGAAACTTGTATTTTAGTATTTATATTTACATGTCTAGAAGTTTAAATATGTTATCTTGTGAAGATACATATCCACACTTTTTTTTTGCTTTTGTATTCCAGCTTGCTATTGCTTATTGCAGGTGTTTGTTTATTCTGCGTTTTGGTGGGCCTCTATATTTTGGTAAACGCTAGTAGTTTATGCATCTCTGTGCGCATGGGCGATGGTAGTTTAATGTTTTATAAACCCAACTGTTCATCTTACTGCCTTTTTTTTGATTTATTTCATTGTGGATACAATTAAAAAAAATTTTCTAATTAAAGCTTGATCTACAATTAAAAGCAATGACATTACTTGTATGAATATAATTACAAAAAAAATTAAACAGTGGTACTTTTTTTATCTTGCATCTAGCTATATATTTTGTTGAATCAGTGGTATAGAGGATATTATTTGCGTCGAACACAAAAGAAAAAAAGAAAAGATAAAATGGCTGAGCAACTTCGAGTACTTTTAAACATACACGAGCCGTACACAAGAGATGCAATCAAAAAGAATTTGGTAAAGTACAACATTGAAACGATCGACGATATAACCGAGAGCAGCAATGACGGCAAAACGACGGTATATTGGGTGGAGTACGAAGACTTGCCGTTCGAAAAAATTCTTGAAAGCGAGAGAGCTGGAGACAGCAAAATCATTTCTTGTGCCTATTGTATTAGAAAAGGATTGATCAGAAAGGTTCAGGTGGCAAATAACATCAACTACTATAACAGCAAACACAAGGACAGCAGCTTGATTTCAGGGACGCCATTTACATGGATATTTGAGCTCGACGATATAGATTATTTGGATGAGGTTTTAATTGACAACTACGATCTCAAAATGAAGCTGGAAGAAAATGAAAGCAAAGAAGTCGGAGTGGTCGAGGGTCAAAGCAACAAGGAGCGCTTTATCATTAAACCATCGATTACAAACAAGGGCGAGGGAATTCACATCTTTGACAGCATCGAAGGCCTGGAGCAGATATTGGAAAATGAGTTTAGCATGGCTTCAGATTCCGAAGACGAAGAATGCGAAGAGAGCGAGGAGGAGGAGGAGGAGGAGGAAAGTACAACAGCACAAAGGCAAAATCAGGGTGGTCTCTTGATGGCGGGAAATATTACATCACAGCTTAAGGAATTTGTAGTTCAAAAATACGTGGACAATCCGATTTTATTACGGAAATATGGAGAAAGAAAATTCCACATCCGTGTATATGTTCTGGCGATGGAAAGAATGAATGTCTATGTGTACAGAGAGATGCTGGCACTCTTTGCGACAAACAAGTATAACACCAATGATATCAACGACACCCATGCCCATATTACCAACACCTGTGTTCAGCCAGACGGTGTGAAGCAAATAGAAAACGAAGCTGAGGGCCTTGTTCATAGGTTTTGGGATTTAGGCCCAGATGCCATTGACGTAGAGCACGTTTACAGGCAGATAAAAGATTTGACTGGGGATTTGTTTAAGGCTGTGCTTAGCCAGCCCACGAGCTTCCAGCCCTGGGAAAACTGTTTTGAAGTATTCGGGCTAGACTTTCTGGTGGATTCCAACCAAAGGGCAATATTCCTTGAGGCGAATGCCTATCCCGATTTCAAGCAGACGGGTAGCAAATTTGATTATCTGATTGAAGGTTTTTTTGCTTGCGTTGTAAAAACGTTGATAAGCAAGGTTTCAAAAGGTAGTGGTGATGCTGACATCGAGAATCTCGACCAAGTTTTGTAGATTAATTTTAATAAGCGATATATTATTTGCAATAGTAAAAAAAGAAGGTATTTGGGGAAAAGAAAAGTATTAGGAAATATTTTTAATTCGCTAGCGACTAGATAGCATATCCTTGACTTTGCTCCAGTAATCTCCTGTTACATGCTCCTGAATCTCCTGCTTGGTAATCCAGACATAATCCGACAATGCCTTTTTGTTGAGCTGGACAGATCCTGCCAGTAAATGTGCCTTCAAGAAAAACACCTAAAATACAAAATAATTATCAGCAAAATTTCACAGTTTAGAATAAAGCATAACCATATAAAAACACAATACCTTTTTATCTTTTTCTACAAAGTGGCCAATTGGTCCTCTACCCACAATCCAAGCGTCGAGATTTCCACCACATTGGGTGTTTACGTTGTTGACTAGGCACTAAAATTAATTTTTAATACGTTTTTAGTATTTATAGATTGCTCATTTGGATCACCAATAGGGGAGGGATGAGAGAGTATGTTAAACCTCTTAGAGCTTAATGTGCGAGTTTATGTCCTGGCCAGAGATATCCACATTACTTATTTATGCGCGTATAGAACCATATAACTCAAAAGGTAAATAAAAAGTTGAAAAACTCAACAAACCTTGAACAAGCTCTTTTCCTGTCCTAAATCGAATTCTGGAAACACCCAATCTTTCTCTTTGCTACTATTGTATTTAACAAGCAGATACAATGTGCGGTCAAGTTTTCGCTCTAAAGATCTGAGATCGTTGCTCACATCACTGGCTGTTGTTCGGGATTGGATTTCAAGATCCTGGGCTTTACGTGCCACCTCTTGACTATCCTGTTCCATCTTCCCTCCACCCAGCTCATTTACAATCTCATTGCCTTCTTCTTTTGTGCTATCACCCAAAACAGCATTTACAGTCGTTTGTTTACTTTGGCCTTTGTTTGACTTTTTGGTAGCCGAATCTTGTTTCTTTTTGCTTGTGGTAGATAAATCAAAATAATTCAGCTCTTCAGAGGCGGCTTGCCTATCAAAGTACTCTTTTTCGGCAGTGCTTCCCTTTTTAAAGTAGAAATCCGCAGGTAAACCGATTCTAGTCTTGTATTTCAGCCACTCCGCATAACCATTGTATTCCTTTTCGAATGCATCCTGCTCTCTTGTTATTAGCGGATCGCGCTGTAGGACTAATCCTGATTTTATCGCTAGATTCAGAGTTTTGCTTGTTGTTGAATATTTCCTCACAAGCCCTAGCCTGTGTACGTTTTTTAGCATCTTGTGCCTTTTAAATATTTGTGAATTCTATTAGCTATTTTCTATCAGCAATAAAATGTAATCAAGGTTTTACCACTTCAGTTTTTTTTTTGTGTTTGTTCATCAAATTGATTAAAAAAATTTTATGCTGATTAAAAAAAAATATATGTACTTTGTAAATCCAAAATGATCAAAAAGAAAAAATACTTTTAAAAAAATAAAAGCGGAATTACATCTTTTTTTTTTAGACAAAAACGGTGGGCTCAACAGGGGCCTGTTTAACAAAGTCACGCTTTTAACAGACCACCCTAAAAACTAGTGTCTTGGTGTATCCATAATAAGCTGGTAAAATCATTAAAACTATATTTCATCCTGTTTGTAGGGTGGGGGTGTTGTTGACCATTTTATTGTACAGTTTCGCATCTGCTTATAATTGGAAACAGATTGAATAGGGCTTTTTATTTAGAAAACTCCATAAAATAATTAAAAGCTGAAAAATAATGAAAAAAAAGTGAAAAAAAAGTGAAAAAAAGGAGAGAAGAGGGGTATGTTATTATGATACACTGCAATCATCGCGGTTCATACTAGCCTTGAATCTCCAGGTTGGCGTTTTTTCCACCAGCAAGATGAATGCCAGTGTCGTACGCAGTTTTAAGGAGTAGTGGCGGCCTCAAATCCTCTTCATCCTCATTATCCTCATTGCCATCATCATATTCATGCGTTCGTAGCGAATGGAGGTCTGTTGAAATGTTTATTTTGTCAAACAGAGAATCCAAATCGCTTTGACTCACAGGAGTATGAGGAGTACTTGTTTCCGTTGGGGTATTGATTATCGATAGTGGGCGAGATAGCTTTCCTGTAGTAGGATCAACAATATACTCTGTTTCATCGGCTCCAAACGATTCTGGGAATTTGGAACGTAAAGCACATAAACGAGCCTTCACATACTCTACACCCATGCGTTTCCAGTCTAAAATATCACTAAGTCTTTCTGTTCTATTCCTCATGTTGGTGCGCTGGCGTTTGGTTTTTCTACAAAAGTTAAACATATATTCAGCCATTTGGTCAACGGACTCGCGGGGAGATTTAAGCCGTCTGTCCACCAAGTATATACCATAATCCTCTGGCTTTACCACACTATCTTCAATAAAACAGCCAAATCCGCTCAGATTTGTGGTAACGGATGGAACTCCCATCACCGTACATTCAGCTGGTGTGTATCCCCAGGGCTCATAGTATGAGGGAAACACGCCGAGATTGGTTCCGCGTACAAAGTTTTCATAGTCCATCCCCAGAATTGGGTTGCTGTCATTAACAAATTGTGGGTGGAAAACAACTTTAACACGGTCAGAACTGTTGTTGAAGAGTTGAACCTCGCGGAGTTTGTTTAGTACTGGATCACGGGCATCGTCCTCCATTTCATGAGTGACTATTGGTGGCAAGCTCTCCCTCTTCAAAGACAATATTCTTCTTTTCAGCAAAATTATATCCTCGTTGTCCATTATTTTTTCCATGTTGTCGACATCACCTCTATTTTTGATGTATCAATTATTTTTATGGTTAATTTTGTTCAAAAATAAAATAAAAGTGAAAAATACAGCTAGATAATGGTGACACGTACCTGTATGAATGTTCAAAAATCTTCTCTCCAATTTTCTTAGATATCTCGCTGACAGTTTCTTTGAGCTGTTTTACCAAAGCTTGGCCTTTAAGAGTTTCTACTGTGTATGAACGACATTTAGCCTGCGTGATGATAAACGCTACAACTGTAACAGGCGAGTTGCACGCAATCAGCCTTTTGTTCAGCTCACCCAGTGATTCGATATACATATCAATTCCTTTGTTGATAAATTCGTAGCGCCCTGCAGTAAAAAAATACAGTGTATTATCCAAATCAAAATTCATGTGTCCATAAAAATGTCCTCTGACAAAATCATGAATTTTCATCTTGTTCTTCTTATGAAGATTTTGAAACTCATGCATTGCACTAAACTTTGTGACATTCAGTCCATTCGGTAACACACCATCGGGTCTTCTCTTTAGCAAATGTTCAGCCTCATACGCTGTAATATCCGAAACTGTAGTGAATATGTCTGCACAATGTGCTGCTGCTCTTTCAACGCAATATCTATGATATATTCCTCTTTTTCCTGCCTCTTCATCAATATTAAAGTAATTTATATTGTTGTAAAAGTCGCAATTTCCAGCACATAGATATCTACCGAGCAGAGTTGCGTGTGTTGTAAATATTGTTGCCACATCTATTTTCTTTTTCTTGATCAATCCCGCAGCAAGTCCCGCCTGCCATTCATGAAAATGCGCAACTATTGCCTTGTCTGTCTTCCCACTTACCAATGTCAAAAACCACTGAATCATGTATCCAAGCAACACGGTGTCATTCATCTCGATATCAGAATCCGGTGTTGGAATACCAGCACACTCCCATAAATCCTTTTTCCACTCGTTAATCTTATAATATGCGCTACCCAGGTCAAATAAAATAACGTTGGGTGCACCCTCGATAAGCCATCGACCATGTACAACATGTATTCCCTGACGTCTCATGTCTTCAATTGCTTCTTTAATTATGGCGTTTTTTATATCTATTTCTTCTACCTCAACTCTGTATGATTTGTGGTTGAGCGGGCCCATGAGATAGTACCTACTACCATACTCCTTTACCGTAACTGGAACTTTGGTTTTCAAGACTGTATGTATGCCACCAACTATTTAGTTTATAAGTACGTCGTTTTAGAATGAATGATTTTTGCTTCGCTTCAAACCACGTTCTTCTCTTTATAAAAAAAGTGTTTGTACAAAAAAAAATAACAATATAAAGCTGAAATCAAGCAAATACTAACACCCAATATGCTCATTTTAGCACTGGTCAAATCCCTAATCTTATTTCTTGTTTTTTTCTTATAGTTGTAAGCACATAACACAACAAAACCTAAGAGAAAATAACGTAAGCCAAGAGGAAAAAAGAAAAAAGTACATGGAAAAGTGGTATGGTATCTCAGTTGAATACCATCAGTAAAATTACATCAGAACCTGTTATACACCGGTATAATAATATTATTGTAAAAATACACACTACCAGAGTTAAACTAGTAGCTTGGTGGCTAGAGTAGACTATACATACCTTTGTTGGCGACTTCCCAGGCACATTCAAATAATAACGGGTGCTGCACGTCTCTCATTTTTTAGAAAATATCTTTTGTTTTGAAGACAAGATAATACCCTTTCAAAAGGTCGTTTAATACGAGTTTTTATATCCTGGTGCCTTCATTTAAATATTCGGTTTTCATATACATTTTATGCCTAAACTTACTACGGCTAATTTAGGTATTTCAAAAAAATTGAATTCACACCATGAATTTTCTGGGGGAGAGTGGAAGGATATATTGAATGGTTATATTGCACTAGAGGACTACTATTGGTACTCCTCCCTTTTTCTCATTTGCTGCTTCACAGCTTCAAAGCAACAAAAAAAAATCCACCAAAAAAATGCGCAATAAAATAAAATGCATCAATGCTGTCCTAAAGTTTAATGCGTCCGCAGTGAACGAGGCTTTAGGTTCTATAAAAATTCTAGTACCATAATGACCATCATACCACTCATGGATGAGATTTTTTTTTTAGTGGACCACTTTTAGGTTTCCTTTGCAAATCACTTCCACAACCACCTTGCCTTCGTTTTAACTAACCAACCATTCGTTTCAATTCATCTATTTCAGTGATGCTATGTTTTTATTTTATGCTGTTCTACTGGCCTCTTGGTTTGCAACCAAGTTCTGGTGATTGTGCTTACAAGATACAAATTTTAGGTCTACAGCGAACCCCCACCATTCCTTCCATTAAACATATACCATTTTCCTTTTGGTTACCCTTTTGTAAATCAAAACTGGCTTTTTATGTTTAACAGTTAATGAGTATGGACTTTTTCTGGCCGAAACAAAAGTAAAGCTTTAGTCATATCAACAATAATAAAGCAAAACACAAGATATAATGTAAAAAAAACTGTTAGTATATAATTTTGAGTTGTATTGAGTCGTAATATTTATTATACCTCCACAAAACATGCAAAGTCCGAGATATTTGGAGTTACAGCATGTATAACATTCTAAAAATCTTGTGTATCGGTACATCCATAAAATGAACAAAAAAGTAAATGTAAAAGTAAATCGTGACCCCCACTCTCAAAATCAATACAATGGCGGAGATCTTGTATTGAAAACCAATCAGGCATCGTGTTACCTCAACCCAACAAAGTAAATACACTTGCATATTTATCAAGGAAGCTTCTTCAGCTTCAGTCTAGTGTGGTATGTGCCAGAAATACTCCGGCGAGCATCAGGATTTCCAAAAAAATTATATGTTACCAAGATTAGGGTATACTTAAACCCTCTCTCTGACCAAGTCATCTTGCTATCTTGAACACCAATAGATGCATAATTTTGGTTTTGCATATAAGCTACAATTAACGCTTTATTTTATTTTATTTTTTTAGCACAGGGAAAAGTTGTACTACTATGTATTCGATGGTGCTTTATGCACACAAACTTGCGGCCTGTTCACCATGGTGCATTTTTTAATGCAAGAGAAGGGATTTTTTGATATTCACTAGCCCACATAACCAGTTAGCATAAAAAGCACATAATTGTGTATTTGTTACACGTGGTTTTGTAAGCAAGATTAGTGTCACACCACTTTCAAAAAAATGAATTAAAATAAATGAAAATAAAGCAGAACAAAACAAATAAACTAGATTCGTGAAGATGAACACAAAAGTTGGCGATTTAAACAGGTGTGCTGCGAGCAAGTACAGTGCTCAATATACTTCTCATGTACCTAGACAACGTTGAGTAAGCGAGTATTTATGTTTTAGCTGCACAATTTTCATAAATTGAATGAGATTTGAACGCCATCACCGCGTACAGTCTGGAGAAAATAAACATAGTATATCGTAGCGTTTGTATCTACGGTTATAAACCTCAAGATACAAAAATATTGAGCTTTGTATTTTATATAAAGCTTATTTACCAAAATATGAAAAATATTACTTTTATTCAACGGTTAGATAACATGATTAGAAATGCAATTTTTACTAAGTAGTTGGTATACCACAATAGGTGATACTATTTTAAACTCAATCAAGTATATCTTACTCTTGGAAAATCCAAATAATGAAAAAACCAAAACTCATGATGCTAGTTAAAAATGCAAACTAACGTAAATGTAAATACAACTTTTTATATGCAATAGTTAAATGTATGTGACTTTGGGATTGTCACAACTAATTTTTACCACCGCTTTTATAAGTTCTTGAACTACTGTTCGCTTTACGCGGTCAAATGAAAAGATATCTCAATCGATAAGCCTAAGATATACTACATAGATTCTTATCAAAAAATAAAAAGAAAGATTACTAAATAATGGGTGATCATTATGTGGGCAATCTTGCTGGAAATCATAAGCTTCGAATGATTTTAAAAAATACCCAGTAAAAAATAAAACCAACATCAAGCAGATGAATATTTAATGCCGTAATCACCAAAAATGGCAACAATGAAAACCAGAAACAAACGCATAATACTACCTAAATTTTTGGCTAGATACCTGATGTATAACTGGCCTATTTTTGATAACCTTTTCGTGTGGACTTATGACATGGGTGAAGGCCTAGCTAAAAAGAAAAAAAAAAGCACAGAAAAATGATACAGCATGAAGGCAGGAAAGAATGTTGCTAAATGACAATCACAAAAGCCTGCAGTTTTTATCACACTCAAAAAACAAATAAAAGGCGGATAGCCTCAAACCATCCAAGTGTTGAATAAAACCCAAGAATCAGCCGGGAAATGAAAAACTGTGTTGTGGTCTTGGGGGGAGGTATGTTATTTGTTTTATGCAAAAAGTGGGTGTTATCACTGAAAAAGTTACAATATGTATAGCTTGCTTTCTCGTTGTTTTTTGAGAGACTTGATACACTCGATAAGGGTGATTATCAACTTTCGTACGACTTAAATGAAATGTTCTGTTAAAAAATGAAATGTTAGTGTGTTTTAGTATCTTGCTATTACCTAAAGTTGCAGTACAACTGAATTTTGTAGCTATAAATCCAGTACATGGTATGCAAAAGACACTCGTTCCATGCAAGTTTTCTTGATTTAACCAACTTATTGTCTTTTTCTTGGTGCGGGATTTAAATTATAATGTGTTGGTGGTAACAGAAAAACAAAGTCTAGTTGCATCTGTAAATAGCGCGTGATATTAACTAGCCACCACTCTCTATTCTTTACCCTTTACCCGCTATCTTCTACTCTCTACTCTCTACTCTCTTGTAATGTGACAGAAAAATGGGTTCGTATTTATTGCTGTCGTGCATGATACATGAATACATATGCATGTTTTGGTGCACAAGCCTACAAATTTGCCGCAAGTATAATCGAAATACGCTACCGATTCTATTAGCTGTTCACTTGAAAAAACGCCTAACCATAGCCAGTATCGGCGGATTTCAGCCTATAATTTTAATTCACACCATTAGTGTTTTTTTTATAAAATTTTTTTTTGACTATAAACAAAATGAAAAAAACCACGCGTAAATGTATTGCTAGATAATAAAGAGACAAAGTGTAGATACAGGACCCCAATCAGAGGTATACATCCCGATCTAAATAAAATCAACTACAATCGAGGAAAATGAATCGCGATGGCGGGGAAAACAGTCAACCTAATTTCAATGGATCAACACAGGGTATGAGGATGTCTTCGGTCATTCTAAGCAAGCCTGGGACTGGGGAAAATGAGCACCGTCAATTAATGACGCTAAGTAAAGGGGCAGGGACGGTGGGTAAGCCTGTCAAGATGCAGGTGAAACGAACATCGGATCTTCAAGCACCCAATATGCTTCTTACTGGGCACGAGGGCGAGGTGCTGTCATGCAAATTTAGTCCCTCAGGAGAACATCTTGCTTCTTCTTCGACAGATAGAGCTATTCTACTATGGAACACGTTTGGAGAATGTAAGAACTATGGGATTTTAAGACCTCATACCAATGCGATCTTGGAGATCGAATGGTCAATTGATGGTGAGAGGATATTTTCAGCAAGCGCGGACAAAGCAGTCGGAATCACAGATGCAACGAATGGCCAGTCAATAAAGAAATTCAAGGAGCATACAGGAATAGTGAACAGTATTGCTTCAAAAAGCAGATATTCTGGAGGAGCAGACATCATAGCCAGTGGGAGTGACGATGGTTATATTCTGGTAATGAGAAGCTAAAATCCTTATAATGCTTAATATGATTCAATAGAATAAATGAAAATTAGTAGGCCTTGGCTAACACTTAGAGTACATGGATATAGGTTTGGGATTCAAGAGAAAAGCGCGCCGTTTCAGAAATAGAATATAAATATCCAGTTACATCAGTGTGCTATTCGCTTACAGAAGATATACTTTATACAGGCTCTGTTGACAACAAAATCTGCGCCTGGGACACGAGAAACAATTCGCTAGTGTATACGCTTGAAGGGCATACTGATACCGTTACGGGGCTTTGTATTGCGGAGTCCACAGGAAATCATCTTCTCTCCAATTCTATGGATTCACAAGTGCGTTTATGGGATACTAGACCATTCTGCTCTATCCCTACTCGATGTGAACGGGTTTTTGTTGGAGCACCTCTTGGGTTTGGCACCAACTTAGTCAGGCCTGCATTTTCTAAGGATGAAACTCGGGTTGCTTGCGGTGGCGCCGATCGATACATTAATATTTGGAATGTGAGAACAGGAGAGATTGTATATAGACTTCCTGGCCATAAAGGAACAGTAAATCAAGTCGATTTTCATCCAAAGCAGCCTATCTTGCTTTCTGCCAGCTCTGATAAATCGTTGCTGCTGGGCGAGCTAGACTCGGTAGCAAGTATTGTTAAATAGAGAGCACCATTTTTTTGTTATAATATAGACGCCAAGTTTTCTATACGTGTGAACTTTTAGCGTCAAAGGATTGGCTTTATGGTATTTTTGTAAAAGTATTCAGTTGAGTTTTTTTGTTTTTTTTAAAAGCATACATACATGTTACACGCAACCTGTTCATATAAGAAGCTAACGGAAAAATTGCTTTTATTGAACGGGGTGGTATAAGAGGTCAACCACCGATGTTAAAGATAGGGGATTCCAACAGTCTAACCTTCCAAGACAATAAGCATGGTCGATGTTGAGGTATAGACTCGCAATGTGGCCCATTTCCTGGTCTATCACTAATGCTGTACAAGCAATGGGCTAATTTTTTTATTATACATTTAAGTGGTTATTTGGCTTAGGATTATGTACATCAGCAAAAAAAAATTGTCAATAAAAGCATCCAATGAAATAATCGATAAAATGCCGAAAACAAGAAAAACTGCTTAACCTGCTACATTTTATTTTATTTTATTTTATTTCTTGTAAGATGAAGCTCTAAAACAAAGATATTGCAAAAATATAGTAACTGTTAAATAAAAAATCTTGGCCCGAATTTACCATTGGAAAAAAAAGGGAAAGATAAGATATATCAGCAAGAAAAGATGGATGGTCACGAAGAATATAGCCAAACAATCAGTGAAAATTCGGTTTCCCCTGAACAAACTATAGGTGATTCATTTAGAAGGATTGATCAGAGGGATCAAGCCAAAAAGAAATTCAGGGTAAAATACCCACCAAACCAGTCGATCATAGAAAAAGTTGTAGAGCATTTTGAATTTATCCCAATCAATTTCATTGACGAAATAACAAACTCGGCGAACGATTCCATATATCAACTTACAAATGAACTTAAAACACGTATCGAGAGCCAATTGGGAGTAAGCGAAGAAACGGATAAGGTACACCTTTTGCCTTAATATTATCTCTGAAACAAAAAATATAAATAACATTTTAGCTTGAAATTCAAATATAGGCTATTCATGAATTGGAAACTCTGCTAGAACATAGCGTAGACAATGCATTTGATCACTTTGAACTGTATGCCCTACGAAACATTTTCAACATTCCCGATGGTTTAGAAAAATACATTGAATTTCCGTACTCTAATGTAAGCATTCTCGCTAGTACCATACCAGCCTACTTGTAGTGGCAACCATTCGAGTTTTCATTGTTAATCGCATACGATCTTTCTTTAACTTATCACACGATGAAACAAACACGGTTACCAATCATAGCTTAACATAATAATAATCTAATAAATAACAAACAGAAACATGCAGTGAGCGAAAACGGAGTGGATAGCAATGAAAAAGTTCAAGAACTGGTTGAAGTTTATAAGGACTTGTATAAGGTATTCACAATTTGTCTATTCATAGATACTCTGTCCACTAGACTGATCATTCAGTTGATTGGAAAATATATATATATATTGAGAAATATATAATTTGCTATTAATACTGACAACTAACATTCTATAATGTATATCAGGAGAAGCAGCTTGGAGTAACATTAGAAAATACACTTTCGGAGCTTGAGCACCAGGTGAAGGCTCTAAGGGATTTAGACCAAGCACTAAAACAAATAAACCTTGTATCAGAAAATTCTCAAAGTGACGGCTCCGGTATTTCACGTAAGCTTAGTATTTTTTCTTCTTCTGTAATAGTGGTATTTATAACTTTATTTTTTGTTGAAATAGCACAAGAAATGGCAGATAACCTAACTCGTATTCAGGCACAATTAAACCAGATCAGCTCAGTCTCCTCCCAAATCGAAAAACTAACACGAAGCGATGACTTTATTAAATCTACCCAGACTTTTTCGGGGATAGACAAGCTAATATCACATTTTGATGTGTGAAACTTGGTGTATTTTTTTCTTGCTATATCCTCACCTTCCATATTTTAATTAGCTTTGTAATCTTTTGTTTGTATTTAAAAGTGTACCCTTTTGCGCTTTTTGCATGGAATCGGAACATAAAAAAATGTGAAATATGTATTAAACATCACCAACCTACTGGAATTTCTGATGGTGAGATGAAAAACAGTACAGCTGGTAAGAAACCACATGTAGGTGTAATATTACGAAGTTTCAAAATTATTCCAGAGACAGCACCACATTCATTAGGAAATACATGGTGAGTATAGTAGTGGTTTATCACCATTCATATATCAAAAGATAGTTGCAATATTACTAAAAAGAACTTTGTTATTTCTTATAATGCTAGCTAGCTGCGTCCGATTTTGCCGCTAAGGCCGCTTATTACTATTATTATTTTTAACTGAATAAATTACCAGAAAATCCCAAAATACATATTAATTTTTCCACGTTTAACAATCTTAAAAAATAATCAAACTCCACATTACTTTGATTAAATTAACAAAAAAAAACACATGAAATAGTCTACCGAATGCTAACACAGAATGGAATTCAAAAGCATTCCAAAAGGAATGTTAGAATTAACGCTAGGAAACATCTACTTGGAGATTTGCAAGCGTGCTAACACAGGCGGAAAAAAGATAAAATACCTGCTAGATACATACTCGGAATTCGAATCGCATCTAACCCAGCTGGCACACAAGGTATACGAAATAAAATACATATCTGACCTATTTTTGCACGCTGTAGAGTTTGTTCTTGAGGTTTTATTAGTTTGAACGCGTGTCGTATTTACCGTTTAAGAGCAAGTGCTATTCAGGATACTTTTTGTTTGATAAAACACACAGACAACACTTTTTTTTATATTAGGACGGATACGAAATGGAGTACGAAAAAACCAAAGAGAAGCTGTGCATAGCTATTATCCAAATATACATTATCCATAAACTTGGAAACGAGGAATTGGTCAAACAGGATGCTTTATCAATTCCGATGATGGATATAATTAATGAATCGCTTAATAAGTGCGCTACAAATGCAGAAAATACCAAAATTTTGAAAATATTTGCAACACGGCTTGATATAATGAGACTAAAAAAAGTAAGCTCCTGAAATATATTAAGGTTTTACGGTATATCCTGCTGCTACTACTACTACTATCAACTACTACTATTTCTAATACAAAATATGTTATTTTTCTATCTACCTGAGCTAGATTGAAAAAAGCAAAGCTATCCAGCTACTGGATAATATTTTATTATACCCGGATAATCTCCACGAGAAGAAAAACCCTGTATATAAGAAATCTGACAATTGTGCTGAGGAAATCGACGAAAACGTGCGTATTTTGAAGTTTGTTCCTAGCATGATCAATAAACCTCTGTGCTTCAGGCTTGACTTGATCTGTATTATATTTTATTTTTATAAATATAATAGGTGGCTTTTATGGATAATATAGTTGACTTGGAGAGTGTGTGGACCGATTCTGTTGCAAACTCTATCAAGGTTTGTTGCACTGTTCTCATATTATATATTATATACTCTATCTTTAATTTGATACCAGGGCTTGAATAGCTAGAATATGATTGAGATACCAACAAAAATAAAATAGACATTGACCTCAGACGAAAATTTTGCCAGAAAACTGGTGATGAATACGCTAGAACTTTCCATGTTGGGGCCAATCACATTATCTAAACAAAATGTAACTATTTTTTGAAGGATATAATCGTAGCTATTATATATGACTGGGCTTTTTCAGTGTTGGTGAACTGGGAATGATACGTATTTGAAAAACGATATAATATTATAGAAAACGGCCAAGCTACTTGATCTTGTTAAGGACTTTAGTGTATTATTTGCTCCATTTTGTGATAAATCTGGTCTTTATCTTGAAAATTGCTTTGAGTTATTAACAGTCATTTGTAAAAGGCACCTTGATAAAAAAACCTTCAACAGGTAACAGTACACACATCTACTTTTTACAACGGCCCATAAATTTATTGCATGGCATATTGGATTATGTATATGTTTATAGATGCATCTATATATAAGAGTGTATATCTTAGACCTTGATATTCAAGTATGACTCTATAAAACATACCAATTAGGACACTCCAGGGCCTATTGGTTGGTCTAAGCAACACATTATCTCATAATAGAATTATTGAGCTCTTTTTTGCAAGAATTGAGGATATAAGTACAGAGACGTTTTATAAATACCTCAATGCCACCGAATCTCTATGCAGAAAAAATGAGTCAATACGAAATGTTCGTGACTATCACGCTAAAATGGTAAAAAAATTTTTGAATGTATTTTTATCGCGTTTGTATAGATATCGGCAATATTTACAATTAATGCTTTTGAGTATCTGATTTCACCTGTTAGCGGGAATCAATGCAGAAAATTTTTTAACAGAAAATAACCAAATGCTTAACTGGCTACATTTTAATAGACGTGTGTATTATTTAAAACCTTAATAATGAGGAATATAATCAGTGTACCAGATTTCAAGATTGAACTTTCATCATTTTGCTTGTCAAACACAAGTATAAGAGAAGCTATAGATTTATACTCCTTGATATCGGAACAGATATGATAGTACGGAAAGGCCTGCTTAACACCCAAAAGAACAAAGTATAATTGTTTCGTTTAAAGACTTTTTTATTTTTTATTTTGCTGCAACACCCTCACTATAAGCTAGCCCTGAGTATGGTATAACATTCTCTTTTATCTATTTTTGTATTTTTATTCGTTTTAGCTGTTTGCCCAAAATTGGCCAACGAAAAATAAGACACAAAACGATATCTACATTGCGCACAAGAAGTTGCCTGGTAACTTTGGATATACTATGTTCAAAATATGTATACCTTAACGAAGTTGTAATTTTCTGCGTTTGGGTTCACTTTTTAATGAGAACTGCAATAGTCAACTTTTTGGAGTGCTAATTACTTGTTGTGCTTTCAATGAGGGGAATGGAGCTTGGAAGACGTGAAGCATTTTAAAATAAATTCTTTTCTGCAAAATACATTTTTTACTTTCCATGTAAATAATAGCCTGGCAGAGTATATGAAAATAGGACACATACTAGGATCTTATCTGCAAACCCACAACCTTTTGCTAAAAATAGATGTTTTAAACAGCATGAAAAATGCAACATTTCTGGGTTAGGAGTATGTAACCACATGCACTAACAATAGATGACACCCCCCCCCAACCTATACAACTGAGGAACAGGAAAATGAAATGGGAGAATGAGATAAACACGTTTCCAGACGTTACAAGTATACTTTTGTTTTTATATTTTCCTTCCTCTTCCCATTACTTGTGGTTTTTTCTGGGGGTGCGAGTACTAGTCAGCATACTTTAGCCAGAGTATTACAATTAATATTTTTGGGAGAAGGTGGAGCTTTTTTTTTGCAATTATTTTCTGCATCCAATTTTTAGAAGCGGAGTGCAATTGTAAACATTTACGAGTAAAGGAAAGGTGCAAATTGAATAACTGAGAAGTTCTCTCTGGTTTTCTCTCCTCCAATAAACAATCCACTGGGTCGTAAAACCAGAGCCCAGAACCAGCAAATAAAATGCTGGCTATTATTGGGGCTTTGGAAAAAAAGCGGTTTATTAACACAAATAAAAAGCCAAAAGCACAAAGTTTAATTAAAGAAAAGGATTCAAGCTCTGTTCATTAGAATTAGACGTTTTTTAAATTGAAACGCAGGCGACAAAATTGTACAAAGGTATGGACGTTATCTTGAAGGAAAACATAAGATTGCTAAAGGTTCAAAATGACGCTAGAGCATACTGTGAAAATACTATCGATGCGCTGATAAACAAAGTTCAAGAGGCGAAAAGGTTAAAACAGCAGGGAGGTGGTAAGTGTTAGTGTTCATCTACATGCGAACACAGGTGATAAATGGTATACCATTTAATAACTGGGAAATCGCCAGAAACTGGGGCTATATACAAAACATTTTTTTAAATGGCCTAAACCTAAAGGTGAAAATGATAATATAGATGGACCAGATTTACAGGAACTAGAAAAAAACACTGCGACCACGTTAGAAGGCCTAAAGCACAAACATCGAGAGTTATATCAAAATGTGTCTAAGCAGGGAAAGGCGCTTGATAAGGTAGTTTTTTATTTTATTTTGACAGATTGTGTTGGTGTTTATATTGAAAGAACAAACCAAATATCGTGCTATAATCTGGAACATAATAGGTGTTCAAAATGGATTTAAATACAATAAGCCAAGATGAAAGTCCTTTTGATAAACGACCAGGAATAATTGACAAGCAAGTGGCGATGCACTTTTTGCGAAATGGGAAGTTTGCGATTGCAGAAGAGTTTATACGAGAAGCAAAGGTAGATATAACACCAGAGTTCAAGAAGCAGTTCAAACAATTACGAGACATAGTCAACGAGCTGGAAGAACACCAGCTGAACTCGGCTTTTCACTGGGTTAAACAGCATCAAAAAGAACTAGAGAAATATGGACTCAAACTGGAATTTGAATTACACAAACACAAGTATTTGATGTATTTATATGAAGGAAAAACACGAGAAGCGTGTGTATATTCAACAAAACATCTTTCGAAGTATCTTAAGCCAACAGCAATTACAGCAAGGTCATCTACATACCAAGATGCAACACAAGGAGAACCACCCACATCAGAAATGGAACCACACCCATATGCTGCAGAGACACGAAAGCTGATGGGTGCGCTTGTATACGCAAAACGGTTGGCAGACTCGCCATACAAAGATCTTTTCACTAGTCATTCATGGAAGTTACTGATTCACCAATTCAGTCAGGCCTTTTGTGTATTGTCGGGGCTCCCCTTGAATCCACCGTTAGCAATAATATCAGATGCAGGGGTCATCGCTCTGCCTGTAATATCCAAGATGTCTCAGCTAATGCGTGATAAAAAAGCGGACTGGTCAACTCAAACAGAGCTGGCTGCTGAGATTCAACTACCTGATAACCTCTGCTTCCATTCTGTCTTTGCATGTCCAGTAAGCAAAGAACAATCGACCGAGCTGAACCCACCTATGATGCTGCCGTGTGGCCACGTAATCTGTAAGGAAAGTTTGGAGAAACTGGCGGGTTCTGCGAGACCATCTTTGTCAACTGGAAGCCGTTTCAAGTGCCCATACTGTCCAGGAACATCCACTGTATCTGATGCAAAAAGCGTGTTTTTTTAAAAAACAAAAAAAAATATCCGTCCTGTTCTCTACATTCAGCTGCCCTTTTTCGGGTTGGCGGTTTTTCAATCCAACGAAGCAAGAGCGTGTCTTGAGGTGGGATTTTAGGGGAGATTTGTAATTTATGTATACTCATATCTTCATGACATTTGTCTCGTTTCAAAAAATATCTTTAGTGAGTATATTTTTAGCCTAAAGTCGGCGAACCGATTGAAAATACAATATAAAACAGAATAAATTTATAAAAAATACATTAACAAAACCCTAACTCGAGAATAAAAGTCATTCTGGTATTCATAGTAAACCAAACCAAACCAAACCATAAAGGGTTGCGATAACCACCAAAGTAGATGGCTTATCACATACAGATTTTCGTTTGTCCAGTATGTTCTCGTATGTGATTTAAATTCTTCGATTAGCTAGGTCTCGACCTAAATCGAAACGAAACTGGCTTGTCAAGCCCAAATACTGGCCTCTCGAACCCCAACTGTGTGTGATACTGTGAAACATTCGCTCTATACTTTTCTATGAGGTTTTTTTGATACTCCAGCTTTGCATGTGTTGGGTCAAAGTTGAGGTGATCAAAATACATGTTTATAGAGTCTGTTCTAAATCCACAGGTAGGACAGGCGTTCATTTTAGGCTATTAGTCTTTGTTTTTGTGTTTCCAGTGATATAATATTACAATACTGCTTGCTTGTGTTTTCCTCTTATTAGCCAGGATACTCTGCACTCTTCTTGTATGCTACCTATGCTCGTGGTGTTATGACAATACCTTTAGAATACTACAATGAGGTTGGCACTTTTTCTTCGAAACCTCTAGTTTAGGAAAAACTCATGGAATCAAGGAGGTGTATATTTAAAGAAAAGCTGGTGCCGACATACGACGTTTTATTTAAACACTACCTTGACTTCTGATATACTTGAAACCCACTAAAGTCTCCTTTTTTTTTCGTAATGTTTTAACTCTGCTGTTAGGTAAGATTAAATATTGTTACTATTTTCATTGGCGAAAAAAAAAATATATTGATTTATCGCTTAGGTCAAATTATATAATAAATCAGAGTGTAATACCTTCAAAAGGACCACCCGAGTTACCACTGTCTAGTATATTGATTCTCCCGCTTATGTAATAACACTGGAAATGCTATTATGATAAGAGCTGTTGCAAACACAGTATACTGTAGTCTTGTATTTTTCTAAAACCACATGAAAAAAAACTGGCTGTTTATATTTAGATAAATCTTCAAGTTGACCAACTTGTCCCTCGTTTGCTTTGATCAATCCTGGGCTATTTCAAATAATATTCCATGTGAGGTAGCAACACAATGGCAATTTGTTATTTCCTATTTTTCTTTTTGTAATTCTATTTATAAAACAAAATACATTCGTGATTTTCTTTTTCGTTAATTGCTGAAAAAAAAATTTTTTTCTGTGAATAGCATTAAAAAATGCAATATTAAAATTTTAAATGAGGGGTTGAAAAATGGAAATTTTCCAATAGAAAGCTCTCGATTCATGGAGCCAGGTGTAGGATCCTCTTCTCCTCCTCCTCCAATTTAGTCTATCTATAATTTTATGAAAAGCAAATCAAAACTGAACAAAATCGCATTTAATTTATGTCCCAAAAATACCACAGTGTTTTGTTCTAACCCCCTCCTCCATTATTCGGTTTTGGAACATTAAAACAGCATGAAAAAAAAAACCAAACCCCTATTTTTGTACACTCTGCTTCCCCAAACTCAAACTGCAAGACCTTGCTACCTTTGTTTCGTTTTGGTTTTGTTGTCTCGGGTTTCAGGTTGTAGGAAACCTGTACACTTTTCTTGAAAATCTGCTCACATTTCCTTTACGTAAACTAAACCATTTAATTTCAGAAAAGCATGAAAAAATGAAAATGAAGCAAAAATGAAAAACCTTGGACTGTTTTCTTTTTTTTTTTGATGAATGCAGGTTCATTGTCCTTCCAGCCTGCAACATTTTTGTCAAATAAAAGTTAATTACCAGATAATTTGTTCGGATATTTGACGCCTGCAAATTTTTTCTCCAATAAACTTTGCCAAAAAGAAAAAAGATGAGTATGCGTTATCATGGTAGCGAAATATTGAAGTAAAACACAAGTTTTTCGATATTGGTATTCATAATCTAAATAGGTTTGGCCTTGATTTGTGGGATGAGTGTATTAAATACCGAAACAGATTTTGTCTAAGTATCGCTAATCAAACTGCTTGAAGTTATGCAAATGTTACAGCGGTCTAGCTTTTGTTTAGTTTTATTGATGGCCATCGATTTTTTAAAGCAACTTAGAGGTGAACACTATATTAAAAAAAAGCCTTCAGAATGCATAAAGTCAAGACTCAGGCTGGCATAAGGCTGATCATGTTGGTCAGATTAGCTCAAAATTTGCACAAAAAAAGATCCAAGGAGCTGGGTTCTTTTCCTCGCAATTTCTAGTCAGCAGTTGCTACTGCGACCTATTTCCCAAACTGGGAACAAGTTAGTCATACGTATACCACATGCTCTAATATATTCTTGGAAATAAAAGAAATGAATTAAAAACAGTCTTAATTTTATCAAGCTATGATAATCAACAAAACAAAATCAATAGAGGTGAAGTGGTACCACCATGTGAAGATCTTTTCTCCTCTCTTGTTCCAATCATGTCACATCACGGTTTGACATTTGTTTTGGTTCATACAGAGCAAGTATAACAACCATCTTAAAAATATTCACAATATTGTGGTACTTTTTGGTTTAAATACCAGACAATACGACAAATAAACTACAAGAATATTAGTCTGTATAATACAGTACTTTTTTTATCTGCCCAGAACGAGTAGCATATAATATTATACGTACCAAATACTTAGATATACAATTTAATAAGCAAACCGAACATGGTCATTAAATAACCAACTAGACTACATCTATTTTATGTGAGGTTTATCATTATTATAAAAAACAAAAGAAATGCCGTTTTTAGACATAACAATCTATTTCAAAGCAAAACTCTTATTAGCTGAGTGGATAACTGATTTTTTATCTTTGTCCTTCAATATACCAACTTGTTTCGTTAATCTATCTCCTTCTTTTTGTTCATTGCGTTTAAAATAGACTTAATTTTGTGTAACCCACATGAACGCTGTGACTCTTTATTTAGTGATACAACCAAATCAGGTTTTTAGAAAAAAAAGATCAGGCTGCTTCAAACATCGCAGCTAAAATAAACGCAACAAAAAAATTTCTTGCTCTTATATAATCACAGGGCTTCAAATGCAAAGGCAAATTAATTGTGTAACTTCAATCAAGACACGTGAACCTAGGTGGTACAACAAAGTACGTTAAAAACACATTGGCTCCACAATAATGCAAAAGCTGCAAAAGAGTTGGGGAGGAAGAAATGCAAATTTCTGGAGTTCTTCAAGAACCAGTACGACCCGCTTGATTGTCCGGCAATGAAAAACATAAGATATTATATACAGTGGTTTCAAGTACATTAAAAGTATGCTCTATTGGTTTATAAGCTGTATACATCCCATCACGTTTTATCAAATACGTTAATAAATGGGCACTAAGCAGCATTATAACCGTTAACCCAAATTGGCAAGTATTTGAGCGTGGAAAAACCCCGTCTCCATTTGCTCTAACTACTCGACTCATAGGTTAGAACGGAGATATTGTAATGTTTGATTAGTATACAAAGCCATATTGCTTGTAATTTGTTATATTCCCCTGGTTTATCTATTAAGCTAATTGCCATCCTCCCCCAACGATAACAAAATGTATTTAAAAATGCTAATCTGTCCCTTCTTGCCGAGAGTCCCGTCTATTTCAGTTCAGACTTTTCCACAATTTTTGTTCTTTGCTCTTTGGTTATTAGCATTGCAACACCACAAATAAATATATTGGGTGTATACCAACAAAACTCAGTCTATTTAGAGTAGTTAAACATAATCTAGATAACATTAAAATGTGTTTCACCAACCAACTACGGTGCAAGTTCTAGAAGCCCAGTAGCACTAACCTAAGCACGTACCTATAGGATTTTTTAAGAGGTATGTTGATGTCAAAATATGTAATACAGGCTAAACACCGATACTCTAATATTTGTGAGCTAATTGTGGTTCGCAGTTATCAAAGAATTCATTATAACCTATAAATACCTGTGAAGTATAGGGACCTCTCCCATGAATGGTCATCACATAGCTAAATGTAAATGTAAATAATATGCATCCAGACCCAAGTATATATGAATGTGGAAATTTGCTTCATCCTACCTCGATTCCGCCCCGTTCTTGTACTCCTTGCAAAACCACGCTCAGTTAGATTGTGTTATTTTTAGAAGGAGTGGGTACAGCAGAACGTGTATTTTATAT
>LSSK01001247.1:0-16738 GCA_001969505.1 Zancudomyces culisetae
GCATTCTAGCCACCTGGTACTTTTCTTTGGTATTGTGAACTAGTGGTTTCAGCTTACTTCAGCTAACCTCAGCCTATCTCAGCCTATCTCACCTCATCTCACCTCACCTCATCTCACCTCATCTCACCTCACCATCTCACTTCCATTTTCATCCTATACCGTTAGCCCCAGCTACTAATGCATGCATTATGTCTACCCTCCACCAACCTGCAATACCTTCGAAATAAGTTTATTATTATACTACCAGCCTCACTTCATTACACTAAGCTTTCTTTTACATACAAGGTAGTATTGATATCTGTTTGTAATGGTTTGAAATGTTTTTGAGAGTATAGAATAGAATAAAGGGAAATACAAGGCATAATTTTTGATTTCTCGTTTATATTGATCAAGAAAACATGTAGTTGTGAAGAGATTTGGTTTTTTGATTATTTTTATGGGAATATCCTTACAACACACATAGAAAAAGTGCAGAGCAAATGTGTGTTAGTAGGGTTGGTGTGGATGAAGCATTGCTAGCAAAATGACATGTTTATAAGGTGTATATAGCACATTAAAAAGCATCCTTATTATCAAGCAAGTACCTAGCTATAATTTATGCACCTGTGTGTAATTAACTCGATGAAAAATAAAAGGCAGCTGTAGGAAAGTACGCTATTATGTACAAAAGCATATAATTGATAGTTTAAAGCCTGTATTATTGAGTGATAACCTCAGTTCTGCTAATGAAAGGTAGGTGTCGTGAACACCAGTATTTGATAAACTTGATTCCTATGCTTATAAACCGTTATTTATTTTTCAGAACAGGTATAGGGAGGAGCAGAGGGGATGTGTGGTGCTCAAGGTTGAATGTGGAATAATGTAACAAGAAATATCAAGTGTTGATAGTTTTATATAATTATGGAAGCGCACATAATCCTTTTTTCTTGTGCTCATTATTTGAAATATTACGTCTTTCGATAAAGTAAACTCTCTCATTCTCTCTATTAATCTTTTATGTGGTGTGGTAGCTACAATACTACAGGACGATGTACCCTATTTTTAATCGACATTATTGCACAATATCACTTTGTTTTAGATTTTGTTTAGGCGCAACTGATGCGTAAACACTCGTGAAGAATATTTTTTATACAGAAATATGTATATGAATCACATCAGAAGCCACCACAGTTGGGAAATGTTATCCTTTGTTCGCTCCATTCTATGATAGGGCGTTTTTTTAACTATTTCTGTTGTCACGTATTTAGTGCTTGAATATACGAATTGGAAATAAATTACAAATGTTAACATGTGATAATAATAACTTGTAACCCAGCTCTCGGCTTTATTTTTTTCCATTTGTTTTTTTGGCTGCTCTTTCAAACAAATGATATGGATTATGTATTGGTTCCAAAAAATAGTAGCTTTTTAGTGCTGAAAAATAAAAGCAAATAATCTATAACCGAAGAGTGTGTATTTGACACCACTAGAGCATTATTATGGTTCACCCAATTTTTTTTTAAAAAATTCAATGAATGCGGTTCAATTAGTTCAAACCGTTTTGCACATTTAAATTTGAGTTCACATAGCGAAAAAATGCTTATGAGTATTCGCGCTGTAGTAATGAACATGTGTCCTCCTTGTCATATTTCAGGAGGCTGATTTGACTAACACAACAATTAAGCCGTTAATGCTACCGCGGATACATACAGCTCATATAGTTGGGTCTATGAATGATCTGACAATGTATTTCACCGGAATTCACAGATTTGCAGTTTTGGATTCCATTTTGTTTATAAACTTGGATAAACAGTTTTATTAGGTAAAAAAAACAGTGGAAATAGTATTTCTTAAAATAGGTTGTCAAATTCAGTATCAAGAATTAGTACAAAAATACAATGGTTAAATTATATTATTTTCCATAGTTAATACACTATGTGTAACTGATGTGACATTCATGATTTTGTATCACGTAGTTATAGAGTACACATCGGCCTATTTACATTTAAATGATAATCCCGTTGAAGTTATTTAATTGTACATTTAAAATAGTAGTACATATAGCATAAACACATCAGCTTGTGAGTTAGTAAGGTGTTTTCTGTTTGTGTAAACCGCATGATAAACATCAGTTCTTTTTTGTGCCTAAACTTATTCCAATATTTTTCTCATAAGATATCGCGCTAATTAGTGAGATGAATAATACTAGGTTCTAAATTATTTTCCTGCAAGCTGACCAGTAGTTAGTATTTTCATCTACAAAAATTCATAGTAGGCTCAGGTAAGCTAACTTCACCTGGTACAGGTAATGGTGGTCAATATTATCAACCAGCGTAAAATTACATATATGGAACCTAGTTTACTGGCATACCACTATCCATGATTACTTCAGAGCCTTGTATTTTTTGAGTAGCAGAAAATACAACCATCACCATTTAGTGAATGATTTTCTTTAATCACAGCTGGTAAAACCAAATTAAATGCAATAATCCTGAATAAAATCTGCTAAAGATTTGAAACAGAGTCAGGTGGTAGACAGTTTAACATTTTGTGTAATTCTGTGATTATGTGGTTCAATGATTGGGTAGTTGAACGGTTGGATGACCAGGTTTTGATGTATATCTGTAAATATGGCTTGTATTACCTTCTCATTCACTTATATAGTAACATCAGCTGCTCAAGCCTATCATTTACTATACTTTGCGATGCAACTTGAATTCCTGTGTATTTGTTAAGAACCAGGGGCACTATTGGGCTAAAACATAAAACTATTGCAAATTTTAAAAACTAAACGGTAGTTAAAATACTTGAAGTAAAATATATTCAGCATAGATATTCCTGTTCATCATTTATCCAAGCGTTATTACGCCACTAAATGAATTTCCAGTATTATTTTTTACAGATAAAACATTTATTTTGCGAAGCAAAATCTGAAGCCACTTCAATCAATTAAAGGAGCAACATTGATTAAGTGTAGATGTGGAGATAGTGCAAAGTGAAAAAACAGTTGAATTAAAATACGTCTATACATTAAACTCCACTACACACCAGTAAACAACTGGGGAGCAACTGCAGTGGAGTATCCTTTTTTTTTGACAATCAACTGGAGTTTTATAACATATCTAACCAAAAAATTAGTGAGGTTTTAAAAGTTGGGAATGGGCACATATATCACACGTAGTCCTTATTTTTATATACATGATATCTTTTTTTATTTAAAAAGAAACTGGCATGAGTTTCAATATATCAACTGCAATTTCATTAATAATAAAAATGAATAAAAAATAAAAGTTATCCAACCTGTCATCTTTTTTTGGGGGGGAGGAAGTATGGAAAGAGAGCACAAGTCTGTCATCCTGTTTTTCAGCTTTGGTAATATATTTTGTACAATTAACGCAGCGTGTAGAATAGGAGTGAATAAGCTTCAAGCCCTCATGATCAAAAACCTAAACAAGTAATGGGATATGTTCTCGCTTAAAAATAATTAAAACTAATAAAATGTGCTTGGGAGCAGATATAGTTGAAACAAGCAAATAACTACAAATACACGTTTGATTAAAAGTTTATGTATTTTTAACCTCTGAGATGAC
This sequence comes from Zancudomyces culisetae, assembly GCA_001969505.1. Taxonomy (NCBI): domain Eukaryota; kingdom Fungi; phylum Kickxellomycota; class Harpellomycetes; order Harpellales; family Legeriomycetaceae; genus Zancudomyces; species Zancudomyces culisetae. The sequence goes on from LSSK01001247.1 coordinate 3,570, forward strand.
GTAGATCAAAGTGAAATTGTATTGAAAGAAACAGATTGAAATTCTTTTAGCATTTAAAAAAATTCTTGTTGAAACAATAGAAGTGTGAAGATATAATAACGAGTCTAGATATAGTACAAGTTCAACACGTTTTAGGAGTACCTGGAAGAATGTACATTTAGGCACATTAATGGATATCTCATTATGAACTTTAATTATGGCGGATAGTATGCATGAACATAAAGGAAAATAATTAAGTAGCGGGTAAATGTGCAGATGAATAAAAACACTAAAGGAAAAGGTTGCGTGAAGATGATAATATATGAACCAAGCTTAGACAAGAAAACTCAGTCTAAGTGAAATATACAATAAAAAATTGTATTTAAGCTGAAGTGAAATTACGCTGATGATTTATATTTTAGACCATGTGCCACGGACATAGATGTGAGAGCAAAAAGAAAAAAAAGTAACGCACAGCCAAGTAAGATGGGAAAATAGTTTCTACCTGTCCTTATGGGTGTATATACTGGATGATATAATGCTATCAGGTACCCATGTGTCTCACAATGCTAATGATGTGTCAACTGGAGCCATGTTATTGGCAGAGGGTTGACAACTCATGTTGGTATATTGATTGATCTGGATAACTCCAGTGTAACTCTAGCCCACTTATCGCATTCATGTATCAATTACCCTAATTAGCCATGAATATAATATAGCTAGAGTCCAGTGATATTCCCAGTGGTATTATTCGCATAAATTTTCTTCATTCAAAATTTCTGGCAAAGAGTGAGTCACAATAGCTAAATAAGGGAAAGAGAAATCGACACGACCGGTAACTTTAGCATTTAATTTTTGATTTGCACAATGACCTAAGCTTTCCTTTTGGGTATTTTTTTCAAAGTCAATTAATGAATTGCAATAGAATTGGTATGCTTAAAAAAAATAAACTCACCTATTTGAATATTTGTGCAAAAATAAAATCCCGGCAATTAGGCCTTTAATTAACATAAATGGGCAATAAAGTCATAGAAATAATAATAGACTAAAATGGGCTAGTGATCAAACCCAAACAAATTGGAAAATCTGCGAGGAAATTACAGAATGGCAAAGAAATCACAATGAGAAAATGAAACAATTTGTAGGAGTCAGAGGAACATATGCCAATTGTAACGCAACGCAGAGTGTGCGTGATCAAGTTGGGACTTTGTTTACAATATTTTATTTATTAATTATATAAATTTAAAAAAAAACTGTTAGATAAGATTTACAAATTAGAATGCTAAATGGCTGTAAACATTCTAATTTTTATTTAAAAATGGAAATATTTACTTTGAAATTGTTGAAGAGTAATTAAATGGTGCGGATAACTGAAATGAGATAGATGCAATTAATATAAATCTTGTAAAGAATTTTCTTGGAGTGAAATGTCTATAAATAAAATGTTTGTACAACAATAAAATCATGCATTACAAAAGCGTAGATTAATTAGTAAATTGAATGAAGTTTTTGACAAACAGGTCAACCATAAGTAACACAAATGAGAAGCAATTAAACCAAAGCTGGAATATATTAGCTATAATACAAACAAGTAGAGTATCGGATTTTGGGTTTTTTGCATTATTATTATCTAATTGATTATGTAGCTGTAACGCAGAACGTTTGATATTTAATGAGAAACAAATGTTCTAGTGCATCGTACCAAATTTTGTGATAATGAAAAAAGGCTGGTAAAATATCTGTGTTGTATTTTTCGTGAATTATCCAAAAAAAAATAATGATATTATTTTTACGTTAATAAAATAGAATATAAACCTGAAAATTGCATAAATGTAAAGCGGCATTCTGCTAGGAAATTGATGAATTGTTTTGTTGATCGTGGTGATAATAAAAACAATGAAGAGTGAAGAAGTGAAGGGGTGAAGGAGTGAAGCAGTGGGGAGAAGAAAGGGGAGGGAGGGGGGGGAATGTCAGTTTGAATAAATACACTAAACAATGTATATTACCGCTTTCTCTATTTACACTTAACTTATTTTACACAATGACTATGGACTGGCACAAATCTATCTACAACAATGGTGCGAATTTTTTTATCCCAAATTACGTTTGTTTGGAAAAATGGGATATCGCATGAATAAAATCAAAATATATGCCTTAATTGAACGCTAAATACAAAGAATTCAATTCACTAAGGAAAAAGAATGGTTATTAGCATTGGTCGTAAACTACAAGCCCTGATATGTGAGAAAGGTGTAGCTAAATTAAAAAATCTAACCCCATACCAGGGTATACAATCAATTGAACAAAATGGAGGGTCAGAGAAAATAAAGAAAATGTAAAGGTTCAAACCAGAGATAAGAGTGATGGTAATACTGATTGTACTATAATGGCAATTGACTAGTGTATTATTATTATTGTTATTTATTTATTTTTTTTGCAAAATATACATGTACAAGATAGGCCTGTTCAGGCCGATAAGGATTTTACTAATTAAGCCCTTTGAACAATTTCTCGCCATTATTAGCTACAGTGATGAGCATTTTTTAGTTAAAAAAAGAATTACATAAAATTATAAATTTACTATAATTACCAAAAATAATACTATAAATTTGTAAGCACGTCCATTTAATTATTTCACAAAATTACCATAATTAAAAATTTTGTGGTTCACAAAATAAGTTGACGTATATTTTGAAAATCTGTTTACTATTTTCTCTTGTGGGTCTCGAGCTTGAACGGAAAAATATATTTTGGCATCTAGTTCTGGCCTCGTATAAATAAGACCTTCAAAGGAAGAAATTTAGTAAACCAGTTTTTTCTTTTATTCTTTGAACATCATTTTTTTAAACAACATTATTGTTCTGGACGAGGGCTCACTTTATAATAATTTACTACAGGTTTCAAGGAGTAGCTTGAAACACAATACTGCCAAATATTTAGTATTATAGAAAAACCAAAAAGAGTGAACCACATATAGGGAGCTTATACCTTAATTAAAGAAGCCCTGGGATTTTAGACTAAAATATCTTGTATCTTGTGTAATATAAAAGAGTGGGGAGATTATTTCAATCTAAACTCGACTACATACATATACTTGAAAAGGCTAAAATAGTATAGAGGAAACCATCAGGGCAATTATTTGATTATTATAGAAATACATGCAAAAGCGAGCTTGTTTTATTCTGGCTTGTTCTTTTTGTTTAATTTAGTTTTTTTCTTGGTAGATACTTGCAAAACACAAGGTACAGAATTGGAAATTAGGCTAATACTCGACTTCTTAAAGCAGCGACGTTGATTTTGGGGCGGAAAAACAGAAGCTTGTCAGAAATAAAATACATTCTAAAGAACATTCAGGTGCTTCGACTTTTGTTTTTTGTCGATACATAAATTTATAGAAGCGTAAGAAAGGGTTTGGAATTAAAAATACGCATTAAAAACGGTGTAATGAACGCAAAAGGTTTCACAGATACATACCAACAAAAAAAAATATATAACAGACATCTAGCAAATTATCACATCTTCGGAACAACAACAATAACCACAAGGTCCGACCATTAGTGTCTTAGAACATACTGACTTTACAAGAACACCCTATTCAATATATTATGCTACAGCTTTCAAACGACAACAAAATGTACCAAGTTACTAAAAAATCAAGAGATCATATTCCATCATATAGTTGGTGTTCAGAAAAACTACGAACACTACCCAAAAAGTATGAAAGGCTTGCAGACAAAAAGACCGTAAAACCTGTGCTGGCAGAGGCGATGTTGAACTGTTTTAGGATCAAGTTAATAGAAACTGTGGAGGCATGTACAATTGGATCCTCGAGTGACTCCGAAGATGAATGGATATCGGAAGACAACAGATATACGCTTGGGAACCAGGAGCCCGCATTGAAGATACGCTTCAACGATGGAAGAAAGTATATTGAAGAGAAAATAGTTGAAGGCCCTGTATTAGAAAAAGAAAGCGAACCCTTAAACCATGGAATTAGGGATGTATTTCAGTATTACCCCGGAGACGATTGTATTTCTTTGCCTGAACTTAAATATACTTCATCAGATGTGAGCCAAGTTAACTCTCTTCCTACCATCTCCACAATCACTGATGGATTTACATTCCCTATTCCGTTGCCACATAATAGAAAAAAGTCTTCAAGTCCTCGTCACTCTAACCACAGGCGAAAAATCCATCTTAAAGATCTTATCCACTCCACAGAGTCCTGCGACTTTTCGTTATATGGCAAGCGGCCGTCTGATCCCTTTAATTTTCTACTACCCAGTGACGAGCAGCCAACAAAAAGAATTAGATTTCTATAAACTTTGTACTTTATTAACTATTTTCTACGTTGTATATTATTTAAAGTAAACTCTATGTTAGACTAAAAGCGTCCCTGTTAAAAAGGTTACTTGAACATGTACTGGAATTAGAAGTATATCTACTTGTTTTGAAGCTCCCTATATAACCAAACATCTCAATGACTTTGTTCACTGTCATCTATAATCATGTCAATAAAGAGGATTGGATAATTTGTGCGATGTTCCAGGCTTGTAGTTTAGCATGCTAAGAAGAGAAAAATTATTCTGTGGAATTGCTGACTCCTGCTCCAGCTTTAAGGCTGGAAAGAATATTTTTGTTGGCTTCTGCGTCTATCCGTACCTTTTCTTCCTCGCTGACCCATTGAAAATCACTAAAATTTGGAAACTCCTTAAACTCCATGTTGTTCTCCCCAAGCTTTTTTATTTTTCCATAGCGTGTTATAGAAACTTGTAATACGTTTTTGAACAGCCTGGCCTCGCTACCAAAACCACATTTTAGTAGAATTTTGTTATTTTTTTAGTATTTTTTTTATATAAAGAGGCTAATTCATACTTTTTTATGCTAGTAGCCTCTAAATTCTACAAATATAATCAAATTCTGTAGATAACTTACGCCCCCTCAACTCTAAGAATATCCCCATTTTTAATGTATTGACCGTCATTTCCCCAAACATTCAAAATGATACTTCCAGAGCTGTCGGCCACTTTGAATTTGTATATTACAGAGCCATCTCTTACTTTGTTTGGAGTAGCTATTAGAAATCCTTATTTAAAGATGTTCGACTTGAAAAAAGATATTTGATTTCATAAACATTGAATAAAACTATGATTATGACAAGACTTACAACATTCCAAGACTATAAATTCGCAATCGAATCCCCGCATCATCGGTCTGAAATCCTTAATAGGCACTGTTTTCTGGCTCATTTTGCTCAATTCACGTACAAAAGCTAGTAGTATTATTTTATAATGGTAGTGTTGCGCACGTTTGTTACTACAGGAGTGTATAGCAGCCTTTTCTTGATGTTCTTTTTTTAAAATAAACTATATGATGTAACAAATTGGTAAATTCGGCACTTTTGTGAAGGATCTAAAATTTTTTTTTTGCTGGTCAATACTACACGCAAATTCTAGTGCAGCTTTTTTTTTAGCGCCTGTCATTGATTGTTGGTGTAACATGAAGAGAATCTAGCCAGCAAATCGCGTGATCTAATCAGAGCATATGACAATTGGATGTGCTCAGCAATGCTCACTTTATTTTTTCAAAGTGGAGGGAAGAATGTGCGAATAATTATAATTATCCCCATGAAAAGCAGATGAATCCAATATATTTTCCCCAGTTAATAATTGCATATAAATGAGATACATCCAGGAAAAATATCAGAGTATATCCAAAAGGCTAAGTGTGGGAGTAGGCAGAGTCCAGGAAGGGATTTACAAAACACGCCCGTGTCGTTTATAATCCACTCATAACACGCTGACTCTTTTTCACTGGTGGCATCACATCATTTAGAGGTCTTTTCGAAATGTAAAGGGGTCAGTAGATGAATTCTTTCTAGATGCTGCGGGTGGAAACTCAACAGACGAGTTCCATTTGCTTTTTTTTTTAAATGGGTATCAAGTTATATATTTCATGAATAAAAATCTACTTTTGGCAAAAACACAGTGACACCATGAGTGGTAAAAAGGAAAAATGTATCTATAATTAGAGAAAACCCCAGCTTCCCAAGAACTGTTTTCTTTTTGGTCCCTTACATAAAACATCGGATATTTTACCAAAACATGCTTGATGTTACACCGAAATTAAGTAGACGAGAAATTCATAAAGAAAATCGTCAATTTTTTTTATTAAAAAACATCGGGTATTTGCATTTTAAAGGTAATTTTGGTATTTGCTTGTGTTTCACCAGAATTAGATGAGCGTTTCAAATTTGTATAAAAAGAGCAATATGGATGACATGTTAATTTCCCATTACAAACCCCATGCAAAATCGGGTCATTGTACTTACTAGTTCCCGATTGGGGTTTTTATCACCTTTTATTTTGTGTTGCAATGTTCCAATGAAATTCATGGCAAGATAATGCCATAATTGTTGTGCCAACTTTTTTAATGATTGTGTAGATTCGTCAATTCGGAATTCAACACAATCGAATCAAAACCTACACATATTTCTAGTTGTGAACAAATTCTTGTGTTTTGAATTAGAAATAAACAGTAAGCTGAGACAGTACAATTCAGGCGGCTGAGTTAATGTTCAGCAAATACTAATATCATATATTTTGGAGAAAAAAAAAGTAATGTTTTTATTTGTGACATCCACAATAGGGGCAGCTAAACAATAGGTAATTACAAACTAGCCCTAATTATGTTTCAGATATACAATAAGCACTAAAAACTAATGACCGCTGGCAAGTTGCATATCTCCACAAAAAACTGCAATAAAGCTATGTCACTAAGTATGTTTTATCTTGGTAAAAAAAAATCCTAATAGTTAGTAGATGACATGGTTACAATTATAGGGATAGGAAAATTTACTGTAGGCTATACATAGCTAATTATCGATAAATAATAAGATATGTATACGCAGGGATACGAATAGGGGGACGGGATGATATATGACCATTGTTGCACAAGCAATTTTCATTGCTTGAGCGTACTTATTTAAATATATGTAGATGGTTACACATTGCTTGAAAAAAAGGTGTTAGCCACAACAATAAAAAAATAAAAGATGATGACATTAAGCATCAAACAGGTTTGTACTAAACAAAACTTAAGCCAAAAACACCAAAAATCGCGTAGACTTCGTTGCTTGTTGTTTTTGCATACATTAATGAAAAGGGAGGAAGGGAAACTTTAGTGCTGAATAGTTTTATGTATTTGTTATTTCTGGGACTTGTAGCTGCATATCGTTGAGAGAAATGAATATCTCAATATATAAAAGTATATCGAGAAAAAAAACAAAACAGTAAAGCTAACTGGCTTGGGTGTAGTGAACTAAAAGTAGTATTTCTAGGTGTATTTTAGGAAGACTACAGCAGGTTTGTGTACAAGTCCATAGCATGAAACACTTTGCATGTGACCTACAATGTTCATCTGTGAAAAAAGTAAAAACATCAGACTCCAGAGCAAGTTTTATTTTGATTGGCCTAACATTTCTTCTCGTACTATTTTTATAGATGGGAAAAGTATCGGAACATAAAGTAGAGTATAATTCACCGAGCTAAACCAAATCAAACCAATCACAAAAGTACCCATGACAACAATGAAGCTTTTAGGCCGATTTATCTGTTATAAGTGTATTCTAAATAAAGAGCAGGTGAGTTGCTTGAAGAAAAACTAATTAGCCAGCTTACATATACAGCTCGCGCCTTGTATGCTACAAAAATAATTACCAAGCACAACTCAGGATATTACCGTAAATGCAACATTATGGCAAAAGAAATCCAAGATGAGTGAAAAAAAAAAGACATTTTCAATTTGCCTCAGATGTGATTATACAGTTATGTGATCAAGCAATTCAAATAATATAGAAATCTGGCATTAAAAAAGTGGGCAACATTCGAGCAATTCTAATGAATAGAAACTCGTCTTTGTTACTAAATAGTGTTACAGTTAAAAGTACCATGGAGCATTTTGACACTTTTGCTGGTGAACTGGCAAATTAGCTAATCAGTCTATGGTAACACACTTATTAAGGAAAACCATCACAGCAACAGGTAAATCGTAAGATTTTAGGGGTGCAGGGGGGAAACAAAAGTTAAAAAAGTCAAACCTTATTGAACAGAGTATTAATTCGAAGATTTACACAAAAAGGAGCCAAATAGGTGTGATTGATTTTTCATCATACAAACATCGTAATTGTATGATTGTAAATCCAGCTTCCACATTTGGAAAATAAATCAAAATTTTACAAACATGAAGATGTCGAATATTGTTTACATAATTTTTGTGTAACACTAGCAATAGTTGGGTTTATGTGGCTACCCAGCCGCTAATTGAATGGGAATTGTAATTGGAACCTCACAAATTACAAAAAGAATTTGTAAAAGCTCGCCAATAATTAGTGTGTGTACATATGTGCGTTTTGAGAACACCTTTATCTTTGCAAAATTTGGAAAAGGAAATAGTCCAACTTATTGGAAAGTAAAATGGCCGATTGTAGTAATATATTATCCTTGTAACTAAGAAAAAATAATACTCGGGTTTTATTGATGCATGAAAGGCTTCACAAATCATAATCCAAAAACAGAAGAGTAATTGGTAAATATAAACATATCCGTTCAAGTTAAAAGGGCTGTGAACACTGCTGTGTATTAGATATACTCTAGGAAGTCATCCATAATGACACGTAAAGCGAGTTCGCATTTAGTCAAAAATACCTTCAAGACAAACCAGAAGACTAGTTATGTGAATGTAACAACAATTATGTATGCAAAAACCCTGTGAATTACCCAAAAGACTATTCTCCATATATAAACTACCATTATCATTAAACTGTTTCAAAGCAGCGCAGCATTAGGTTGCTCTCAATAGGTGAAGGAGTTGGCAAAAACCGATATTCCAAAAGGCTCTGGTATCGCCCTCGCCCTCCCCCTTCCCTTCCCCTCCCCTCATTATATCTACATTAATGATTCAACATTAAAACAAGATCTTAATGACGAGGGGACCATATATTTGTTACTGGTATATATCCATCCCTACCACTTCTTCCTGAAATAAAAATACCAAAGCTATGATAGTAGGTTTACAAAAGAACCCCAGTAGCTTAGTGGTATATATATATATTGATAGACCGGCACTTAGGGTCAAAAAGAGGAAGGATGGGGGCTTCTCTTCTCCAGTTGACACATATTCTTTGGAAAAGTTGCAGTAACCGCTGGTCTCCCAATGTTTTTTTCGAATACACCAGTTAAAGACTAAAAACTATATACCTGAAAAAAGAGGAAGCATATTATTCACAAATTTCAATACATGTCAATTTAATCTAACCATAAAGGGGCTACTCACCTAGTGTATGTATATGTAGAAGTGTGTAATGGCCATACCAAGATTAATATATGTCAAAAACGACCACAGCTAATTCAAAAATCAAATGATATGTATTTATGCTCGTATAGCGTTGGCTTGAAGAGAAGTTAGATGTTAAGAGGGAATTGGAGTTATCCCCCCTTCCTTCTTTTTTTTAACAATGTTTTATTTGAGAATTGAGTAACTCGCTTATTGATATATTAAATTGAAAATAAAGTATTGGTACAATCTTGTTCAATACCAAGGATATTTGTGGCAAACGGTTAATTTCATATGATTAATCTTATGGGGACAATATACCATATGGTAAATACTCGCCTTTATAATTAGTACACGAAGGAAAGATTGCGATAAAAATAGATAACTCTCAATAGTTTGCCTTTCCCAAACGGCTACAGAATGGAAGACATTCTGTGTCTGGTAAAAGTAAATTAGTATAAGCAACCCAAGTATTAGTACAAGCTAAAAAGGTCCCTTCTAGCAGGTAAGAGATTCCGTGCTGGTTGACACAAGCTAGTATGTTTTAATTGGGAATAAAATTTAATCAATTCAAGATAAAAATACGAAAAATGTAATCAGTAGTAAAAGATATCATTTAATGGTCGGAGAGGATCGTCTAGCATACTCTCTTCGGTATTCATGATTTCTAAATTCAATAAGTAACAAAACATAAAGAGTCAGCAGAAAATAGGCCGTCAAAACAAAAAGAATGCCTTGAGAGCAAAAAACTTTGGGAAGCATCTGCTGGATCCCATCAATCCCTACAGCAAACCCAACAAGATTAACAATAATCATTGTAAAAATATTGAAGGATCCACCCATGGCAATCAAAATGCGGGAGTACTGTGGATTGGTCTTTAAAAATGGTGAGAGAGAATATAGGTAACGTGCGATAGATTCAGGAACAAAAAGAAGAGCTATTAGCCAACCCCAAGCTAGCAGCCGCAGAGTCAAATCGTGCCAGATTGCCACAAACCCAAAGACAACAAACAGGTTGTATGGTGAATGATATTTTCCACCCAAAGGAACGTAGAGATATCGTACCAACCATCTGTTAAATGAGCAGTGCCAGTCTCTCCAGAAATCAGAAAGTGAAAAGTTGTTTGACATACATCGCCGCATGTTTTCCACAACCACAATACCATCAACCATTGCCCATAGTCTGGAAAATCGCCATATCAGTAAGAGTTTTAGCCATATAAACTTCAAATAGAAATACCCAATCGCGCTAATCTCAAAAGGCGACATCCCTTCAAACAGTCTTTTAGAACTGATTATTATCGGATGAACCAAATGGAGCATAGCTTCCATCATAAAGAACGCCAAAACCAACCGAGCTGCATATTTCAACACGTCTTTCACTCCATAATCTTGGACCGGCATCTTTAGCTGTGAAACAAAGTCATTATATGTGATGATTGGTCCAGCCAAGTAAAGTGGAACATACAACAAATATCCGATGTATGTAACAAAATCATATTCATTTTCAAGCCGCGAGTGCTCAATTCGATCCTTTTGAGTATCCAATTTTGCAGCATAGTGTTGCATCTTGGCCGGTCCCACTTGTTTAAGTTGCAGTTTACGCCAGTGTAAATCCATGTCAAACGAAACCATTCGTAACATTGTGATATTGAATGTAATATCCCATCTTCTGTTTATTCCTCGGGTTTTATCCATCCAACTTAAACTATCGCTAATCTGCCTAAACTCAAAGCCCCGATTCCTTTCGTTCGCTAACAACATTCCTATGTTAAATGCCCATACCACTACCGCGTAATACTTTTTACCGCTTAGTGTCTTTGCCAACAAGTAATTCGCACTTATTTCCATCATGACAAATATTATCGAATAACCATTGGCTACCCAGATAAAACACATCGAGTACAGTATTGATATATATACTTCTTGACGCCCTCCCAGCAACCGCTGGATACGCAAAACGACCTTTGTCTTTAGTAGTTTTTTGTATACCCAATTCAAAAAAGCATAAAATGACATTGCCACTAACAAGATTGGTGCCGAATTCCGAAATGTGACCCATTGACCATCTGTTAAATCCTAGGTAGCATTGTTTCAAAATATTAGTCTTCTCTCTCGTTTCTCTCCCCCCCTCTCCATCTAATACAGTAAGTTTTTATTTAGATTTACCATTTTCCTTCCAAATAAATACCCGTCCGATAATTTCTCACTAATTTCAGAGTATAACTTCTTATTACCTGCTCCAGACACTTTTGCACCTGTATACACCATTAAAGGGAAAAATATAAACAAAAGCAAAAGGCATATGCGAATTTCCAATGTGTGAAACCTCGATTCTTTTGGCGGTTCCATAGGTCTGCTTATCCTACTACTAAATCCAGGAAGTAAAGTACTGCGCTTTCTGCCATTTTTATTTTTCTTAGCTTGAATATGTCTATTATTTACTGGCTTTTCTGTGTTTTCATCACCCATCTTTGCGTATTATGATCGTTTAATTGATGAGTTCCCCCTTCCCTTTTGCCTTTTTATTATACTTTATTTTTTTTAAAAAAAAAAACTGTCGCAATAATCCCAAATCTATTTCTTCTCTTTTTCCGTACCACTCTAGCCTATTACTTATGCCGTAATTCTCGGTTCTAAAACAAACACTTAATCCTAAAGTCTTTCAAAGATTATCTGCCTTATGTCAACCCGTTCGAAATTCTTAAACCACAATCTTACAAATATCCAACAAATTGAACAAAGGCACCTACTTTTCTTTATTTTATAGCTATCTGTCCACCTATACCGATGTATCCTACCAAGATAATTTTTCCTGTAAATGCGCCTTTTGTTTGCACTTTCAAATGCAAACTATACTTTTTATTTAATCCAGCCAGTTCTGTTTAAAAAGTTCATTTATTACATAATGATACATTGAGATCCATGCGTGGAAAGAATTAATTGTAAGAAATTTTCACCAGTTCTGGCCCCCTTTTTGATTGTTACCAGCAAAAAAAAAAGTAACAGCAACAATAATAGTATTCACTCATAATTAGTAGAAAATTGGCAATATCAACCTAACTACCCGCAAGTAAAAACTGCAAAGCGGGCATAGTTCTACGATTCCGGGTAAAAGATTTTAATTTCTTAGAACCACTTTGTCTAGTAGATGTTTACGCATATACCTATACCTATACCTACACCCACACCTATATCTATGCCTACATCTATGCGTTTTACTTATTGACACCCTTTATTCACACACATATCTTTTTTTATTATTGCTACAGGCCTCAGAGTATTATTGGTAAACACAAAATAAAAATTAATGTACTAATTTCCTTTAGCGCGCATAAAAACAGTATTGTAACTATATACTAAGAAAAAAAGAAAAGGTGTGGACATGGTGCAGTAAAATCTATTTTCGGTAGAAAACTAACATGCGCAACCCTCGGATCCAGAAAAGGAGCTGGGTGGCTGGTTTAAATTGACATCAAACATTGAATTCTTTACAGCGTCAGGATTTGGAGTCTCTGCATAGGGTAGTGCCCTCGCTATCTTTTTGAATAGCTCTTTGACATTGTAGCCGGTTTTGGCACTTGTTTCCATAAAAATCGCCCCAACATCTCGCGCATATTTTTCTCCTTCTTCGGTAGTCACCTTTCTTTCATTGGAAATATCAACCTTGTTTCCTACCAACACCAAAATCACGTCATTTCCTCTTTCTGCACGCGTATCTTCTATCCAGTGCTTTGTTTTGGTAAAGCTTGCTTGGTCGGTTATATCGTAGATTACTATCGCAACGGCTGAATCTCTAATATAGCTCGGAATCAAACTTCTGAACCGCTCCTATTTATTATTATTGTCGTGTTATA
>LSSK01001248.1:0-26838 GCA_001969505.1 Zancudomyces culisetae
CTAATAATAATACAGTTGCCGGAGTTGGAACAGATACGAGTAAAAATAATGATCCCACATCTAACCCTTGCATGAATGATAGTTCATTTTCCACCTCCTTCTGTAATCAGCCACAAGCTGTGGGTTTATTATTCGACTCAAAATCCAAACTAACTAATCAAGTTTGTCCAACAAATACTGAAAACTATGATATGGCCTGTAAAGTTATAATTCCAGCAAGATACGTCTTCGGAGATATTGATAAAGTGGATTTCCTCAGCAAGGATGATATGAACCTTGGTATGCTTGAAAAGTCGTGGTGGTTCAGAAACAGCCTGGAAAAAATGACAAATTTAAAGATGGAACTGATAGACTTTATTAATGTCTTTCACAAAAGAGTGATTGAAAGATATAACACTAATACTAATAATCCAATAGCCGGAAAAAGACCAAGTATTTTTGAAAGCGTGGAGTTGATATCACGATATATTTGCAACGCCATAGTCTTAAATGATGTTGAGGCTGCATGGGGAAAGTTAAACATCGAAGCTCCTCTCCTGGCCGATCCTACAGCCAATGACTTGACCCTACCTTTAGAAAATAAATCAAACAGCGTATCTATCAACAAGCAAAGCTCAACAAATCCTCCAGGTGAGGATACGATTGACAAATCTGCAAAAGGTGCACCAGCGTGCTCAAAAGCTCAATTTTCAAGCAATGCACCGAAAACATCACCAACTTCTCAAACTCAGGATGATGTGAATGCCAAACGTGCACCTATTGAATCAGCACCATCAAACCTGGAAACTTACAGCAATAACGACTGCTCTAAAACTATTACTGATAAAGGACCCAAAACAAAATGCAAGAATGGACTGGGGAGTAACCAGAATGGAGTACAAAAAGATCAACCCGAGTTTTATACAAGTTGTAGCAAAAATTATCGGGAGAACTCCGGGTTTTCTTCAGGCTCAGACTCCGTCACATCACAAAATCGCGGTGACTGTGATGCAAACGTCAGTAAAAACTTTGTGTGTAAAGATAATCAAGATGATAACAAATCATCGATTGCTGTTTCCCCGGAAAACAGTGTGGTTGAAGATATTTATCTGAATGATAAGGAGAGGCGCGAGTTTAATAAACTGTACCTGGATATATGCAGTATTGCAGATCAGTTACACTCTTCAAAGTATGTAAAGCCATTCAGAGTCGCCCTACAAAGAGTATACAAGATGCACAATGCCGACCCATAACTATACGAGTGCACATGTGTCTGAAATCTTTTATTTTTTATTTTATTTAGGCCTTTTATGTGTAGTATACCGTTCATAGACAAAGACTAAAAACTATTTATTGAAACAACAAGTAGTATTGAGAAAATAATCGCATACACACATACTCCAAGTAACTCGTTAAAAGAAAAACATTCTAAAAATTAAAAGGAACATAAACGTAAAGGGTAGTATTGGTAGTGGTGGTGAGATGAGAGAGAAAAAAAAAGAAGAGTCTTTTGTATGTGTAATAGTGAAAGAGTCTAGCAAAGAAAAAAAACCCAAGACAGGCTGCGACGGAAATGGGGAATTTAGATATTTCTCCACATTCGTCCTCCCCCCCCCTCCCATATTCATTCAACACCAAACAAATAGATAGCGAATGCCTATTTTTCCTTTTTCATTTCGCTTTCAAGTTTTTTGATTTGAGCCAATCTAGCCTCTTCTAATTCCTCGAATCGTTCCTCAACCAAATCTTCCAGATCATATCTTAACTCTTGTCTGTAACCAAAATACATCAAAAGACCCAAAGTGTCATATATAAGGCCAAAGAACAAACCTAATGTCATTGAAAATATACAATTGGTTAGTATCATTGTTGTGGATAACAAATAGAATAGGTAAAGAGGGTTTAGATGAAAACAGTAATATAAAGATAGTCAAGAGCGTAGTAAATATAATCTCACCTTCGATGTTTCCATGCATAATAGCTGGTTTTTTTTTCTCAAGATAGTAGTGTCCCAGTATATCCATTAATCTTGAAAACATCATTGCAATGTAAAAATGATGGTAAGCCATATCCACATTGCTGGCATAGTAACTAAGACACCCAACCATCATTAAATAAACAGGTGCAAAAAGCAGCTATTTGTTATAATATGAAATCCATATTTAGTTGAGGCCATGCTGTTTTAATAGAAGGGCATGTCATATTTTTTTTTCTTTTCCTTTTTATGTATATATATATTTTAAACATTTGCATCTGGCCAAAATGGAAATACTTACCGCAAGGAAAGGCTCATGGTAGAAGACGTATACTATGTAAAGAATAGCCATGATCATCGCCATGTTTATGTCAGTTTTCTGTCCTGGAAAAAGTTCGGAATACGGCTCCAGACACTTTGGCATCGCCACCAGGGGACCAGAAGCTGTAAAAAAGCCCAAAAAGCATAGTGTTGCTATTGAGTTAAAAAACAAGTGGATGGCTCTGTTGTAAGTGTTGTTATGGTACATGGCATAATCCACGTATTTTCGCTTTAGAGTACTATCGAACATTCTGGATATTCTTTACTATGAACCTCTTCAATAATTAAAAGTAAGAAGACTAAACTATGGTACTTTTATACAAAAAAAAGTAAAAACTTTAAATTTTTTAAACCAAGATCAGTCTGAGATTTTTAATGTAGTTTATTTTTGCCACCATCTTGAAGCTAGAAAGCATTTAGTAGAACACGCCAAAAAAAACCGATATAATTTTCGCGAAGTTTTCTGTTTTGGAAGCCCAGCAAATAGTTGGTAAGGAGTAGTAATGTTTGGCGAATAGCATTAGCAGAGAGAGTAGTCCATAATCTAGATGTTTTTTTTCAACACATTTGCCTCTTATTTGCTCAATTAACGTATTTCCAATAGAAAAGATACCATCACAGGTATTAACATTGTGATTTGATTTGCCTTTCAAATAAATCAACAAGATTGAGGTAAAGGCCAAAGTTATATTTTTAGAAATTCACAAGCCCTTGTTGCATATTTAAACAAACTGCAAATAACAGGGATGGGAAATAAATATTTCCATTACCAAAATTCGAAACTCGCTGTCAAGCTGCTATTACTCAGTTAGCTGATATGGGCTAAAAAAAGAAAAAGTAAAAAACGGCTTTTAGAAATCGTTGTACGGCAATTAAGCCAAGGAGAGTGCTGGGCCTATACACACCCATCAATTTCGGCTGGCTTTCACCCATTCCATGTGCTTGGTATTTATCAGCTGACATTTACAATTGTAGTTCCAATAGCCTGTGATCAAAAGAAAAGTGTTGAAAATGTACTATTGAGTAGTAAGAAGGCCGATAAGATGGTGTTGTAGCGAACTAGTCTTGTAGGATAAAAGGATGTAAAAACAAAAACAAAAACGAAAACAAAAACCAATACCAATACCAATACCAATACCAATACCAATACCAATACCAATACCAATACCACTAGAACCCGATAGTATCAGGGCTTAAAGTCCAATCTGAAGCCTGGCTATCTATCATACATACTTACTATCTTGCCACACATTTAGAAAGCCTTTGTTTTATCATACATGTATTGTATGTTTCTGTAGTGAGTATGAGCAAGAAATATTGTTGGAGTCAATATTTTGCTTATCAATAATTACACTTTTAGAAACAAAAGGTAAAAGCAATAAGGAAACATCAAATATAATATTCTTATCGAGTAATTTTTGGTTGTATCTTGATGAAGAACAGCGCAACTCTTTATTCAGCAGAGTTTTAGATATATAAATGCAAATAAAGAGTTAGTAGAAGGTTCAGGCTGGTAGCTAGCATTTTGGGTGTGCTCACAGTTCCAACTTGATAGATACCATTTTGCTAAACTGTTGACCATGATGCCTTAGAGTAATTAGTAGGCTTAGGATAGTGAACATGATTAATGGCTATAGAGTTAGTTAGTGTTGGTGTTGGTGTTGGTGTCACAGCTAATTTGATGAGATGACAAAAAATAGGTGAATCAATATTAGTTGAGAGTTGAGTGGATGTTATAGTGTTTATTTGACTTGCTAATATCAGAATTGGTCTGATTTTTATTTTAGTTGTTGTTTTAACCAGTTTATGAAAAGAAGGGTGAAAATACCATTGAAACTCATTTGTTGCATATTCAAACTTATTACTAGGTAGGGATTCGTAAATGAGCTATTGAAATTTATTTACATCAAAACATCATTTGCTTAAAAAACGATTTACACAACTACTAAAGCTATTCTACGTTTTTTTGGCTCTTCTTCGAGACTTACGATTAATCGAAAGGCATAGTAAAGATGAGCTGTGTTCAGCTACCAATTCACTAAAATGGAGGTATCAGAAAAACTACTATCTACCTACGATGAACATATAAGACGACTAAAAAACATTAAAAAGTACTTGGCAGAATTGGAGCCTCAAAACTCGAAAGGCGACCAGGATGAGTTTTTCAAATCAGAAATGGTATGTATTTTTCATCCTGATGTTTATTTCTCACAAACACTTTTATTAACAGTCATAAAGGATGTCAGCAAACGTTATTAAACACACCATTTATTTTGCGTAGACTGAGGAGGTATTTTCTCAGATAATCGAGGATTTGGCGATGGAAATAGTATTTGAATGCCACAGAGAAACAAAACAATCACTGTCTACTTGTCCCCTTTGTTTAACTAAGTATGTAAAAATATCAAATATGGAATATTATTTTTGTTCTTATTTTTCACTTACAATTCTTATACTACTTTGGAGTAGATGCAGAACATTCGGTAACTTGATATAAATTTTACAAAAACGGCGTTGTAATTTTTACTGATTTGGTAAATATTGAAAATGCAAATACAAACTAGTTGATCTACCTGGTGTGGACATCTTTGGTCAAGATCCCCAATCATTTAACTCTGAGCCACTTGCATGTCCAAATTGTAGACGTGAGTATCCCTCATCGAGATTTGCGTCACACATGGATAAATGTATGGGGCTTAACTCGAGGAGAGTAGCTAGTAGGAGGTATGTCTTTATCAGTATTTTCTTTTTAGCAAAAAGTAGCGAATCCCATGTTAAAAGAAAAGAGGGATGGTGTGATTTTGTGATAAAATTAAACATCAATACACTACCTTATTGTCTGTAGATCAAACGCAGCCTCTTCTGCTTCGTTAACACCAACCTTTACGCCTCTAGGTGAAATTAATGGCGAAATTGAAGGAAAAAGTAAGCATTTCTTGACTTAATTTGTTTTTCAATACACACTTTCATGGATCTGGTTGTTTATATCTAAAATGACACTGGGGAATATATAGAGAAATATGGAAGTGGGTCCTTCGGCGTTTCTAGAAAGAGAGGATGATGTTGTCAAGGCAGCGAAATATCAAAACCTGTGGATCGTAAATATTCGTTGGAAGAGGGTGGGGGGGTGCTTTATCCTTGAATTATCTTGCTATTTCTTATATTTGGTATCTCTAGTAACTGCTATTTTCCTGTTTTTGTTAATTTGTATATGCTGAATAAAATAACACAAAATATACTAAAAACCTTGCAAGACGATTTAGCCATTCCCCCTCATCTATAACCTCCATGCGTTGAATCAATGGATGTTGTGCATCTATTTCAAATAACTCCGCGAGGGAGAGGGGGGGATCCACTCTTGTACTAACAAGTCCAATGCAAACACATTTTCTTCTTTCACCTGGAATGCAAGAATCAAACACACTTTTGAATTTATGGTATTTTATTGCTACAGCTATCATCCATTAAATTAAATATATCGAAACTACAAATCAATGAAATACAAAACAAAATAATTACGTGGCTAAAAATGAATAATCTAGAAACAACCAATGCATACTACTTGTCGTTCAGCTTTGCCGACCCCAAACCGTTACAAAGGCTCTCCTCCTCTCCCTTGCTTAGAATCCTTGCCTCCTCTAAAAGCAGTGATTCCATATCAACTAGAGACTGGCGAATGGATTCGCACATTTTCTTCGATCCCAGATGGGCACTGCACACATTGAAATGGAGGTTGTTCGATTGAACCATATAGGCAATACCAAACCCATCGTTTACAACCTGTCCCCAGCCATAGCCAATCATCCTCTCTTCGCTTATTTGAGAAGTTGAAAGCTGCCAATAGCTCGAAGCATTAAAAGTCTCATCAAAAAACAACTCTGGAAGTTGTTCACCCTGACGAACGCAGTGGCGCAAACCCATAAAGTGTCTATCAACACCACGACCTTGTGCTGCAGCTGCAGTGTAGGTGGACTGATACTTGATGGCGTCCCTTAATAATGTTGCTTTTTCGAGTATAAATTTTTCCTGGTTTTCTTTCGGCTCGTCCTCTCCAGAAACCATTTTCATACACCAAGAAACGCTTGCCTCTGAAACTGATCGTGAGGTTTCAGTCCTTCCGTGTGCAAATGCCCTCGTAGATGCAGATTCGTAGGTAGCTACAAACTGATCATAAAGCCGGTAATAGGCAAGCTGTAGTGCCATTTGGACAAATGCATCTGGGCTAACTTTGAATTTCTTGATTCTTTCTTTTCCAAAATCTTCAAATCGAAGCACAGACATTTCTTGTCTAAATACCTGATGATCAAAATATGTTACAGCTCTTTTAATATATCTCTTTAGCATATCGTTCAAATCGAATTCGAGCTCGGTGGGTTGAACTTTGAGATTACCTGAAGACTCCGATTCCACCATATATTCATTCTGTGTAAAGTAGTCTTCAGCAAATGTTACAATATGATTTGCAAGCCTAACATCAGTTGTCCCATCTGTCAGCGAATGCTCACCATTAAACCCATAACGGCCGTTTTTAAAGACTAGAAGTTGAAAACATTTATCAAAGTAGCCATTGATTCCATCCGAGTGATAGCAAGCATTTGCAAGCTCGTCATATGTCTCGGGTGTATTCGAATCTAAAGATAACAAAAATGCAGATGATTCTAGCATTTTTAGCGATTTTTTGTTTTTTTCTGACACAGACAATAAAGTTTTTCTAGCACGATACCAATCTCCACGTTTCAGTGTGCTTAAAACTCCAATAGATTTTCCTCTTACTGGCTCGTATGATTTGTTCCAGGTTACTAGTGCTAGAAGCATATGTTCCAGTTGATCGATCGGCTTTATGCTTCCATCTTCATTGTATGGGTCAAGTGTGTAAAACTTTCCCTTGTGTGACACCGCAATGTGTTTACTCTCCTCAAATGGATATATTTTGGTCGTGTCTACCTTTTCTCCTGGTATTCTGCAGCCACCAAATTGATACATAAATTGCTTCATACAAAGAATCTTTTCACGCACGGTATCGGTCTTAAAAGTTCCATCGATAATTTCTTGTCTATACTCTAAAATGCTCCTAAGCAACACGGCGGCAAGTTTAGTTTGTGCCGGTCGTATTTGCTGACCACTGTTCCCATCAACAACCTTGATATCTCTAAATGCAAAAAAGTAGTTGACATAAAAGCATAGGGATTGTCTGTTTTGAAAATATGCCACATCATTCCACCACTCCTCGGCCCATGATACAATGTTTGGATCACTTGCTCTTTCTTCTAACCTTCTTTGTAGTGTCCTTCCGATGCTCTTGGTCGGGTCAAGAAGATGTTCCGCCTTTTCTTTGCATTCCTCATATTCTTCTTCCGAGAAAAGTGGTTTTATTGATTTCAAAAGTCGCTCAACTGTTTCTTCTAGTGTTGGAACGGGTAACTTCGGAACATTTTTTGCGTTGTCAAGGTATGTAAGATCGCTTATCTTCCTGCCACAGGTCTCCATGATTTGTATCTTATTATTTTTTTTGTTTCGGTATAAATTGTTTAGGCGTTTTCGCGGTGCTCTAGCACAATTCCTCCTTATTTACAGTGAATTAAAGTATACAGAATTCTGATATTAGCTATCTAATACCTCAAAGAAATATTTTCTCCCCAACTAATAAATATCTGAAGAAAAAGACACCAACAGAAAATAAAGTGGCTCTAAATAATACAGTTATGTCTGAGGTGGTGTCTATGAAGATCCCTTTCCAATAATAACGCACCGAGGATGATACAAAATGTTTAAGTTTCGTAAAAGGCCTCTAGCTTGTCTTACTACTCTATGTACATACATATCATTCAAAAAGAGTATATATATTAGACTGTGCCTTTATTATATATCTTGCAGGTTTTTATAGTTTTCAGCTAACGACCAACGCATAAATACTGATACCATTCCCTTAAATGCATACTAAGTTTTTACGTTCCCATCTATGCAAAATAGCTAATGGTGAGTTCTTACATCAATTCGCTGTCGTGGTTGACAAGTACGCTTGAAAAAAAAACTATACCGCCGGTTGGTGTAAAATTATAAAGTATTATTTGTAATAATAATAAAAGCTGCAGAGATATAACAACTAGTTTTTGGGTTTTTTAATACTTTGTTAAGAGTAACTTTGAAATAGAGCAAGTCGGTTTTGGATATTAGCTTTTATATGTACATACCTAGCCTTTAAAATTTGTTTGCGGGTTTTTATTGATACTATTTTGAAATTTTGTGATTTGCTTTCAAAAATTTCAAGTAACTGTATTCAATCATTGCTCAAGTAGGTGGTGTAAAGATAAATTGCAAAATGATGTTGAATACAACAAGGGGGTGTATAGATTTTGGTTTTAAGGTGGTGTATGTGACATGAGATTGTTTCTCTCCTCTCTCACTTCATTATTTTTTTACCATAGTCATGAAGCATCTAACCAAACTATCCTAAAATTCATCTCGAGGTTTTTTTACTTAGTTGTCACGCCCATTTTCCCTTTAGTTTGGCACTTGTGACTTTATTTTTTTGTCCTGCAAGTCTAGAGTAGGTCAAATACAGTGTGTAGGATATCAGGAACTAGAAAGGGAACAAAAGCAGCACCAGTACGGGGGAATGGACAAGTGAATGCATAAGAAGGGGAGGGGAGTGGTTATCAAAAAAACTATTGGAGAAAAAAGTTTATAAACTTTAAGGAGTTTGATGTGTTACATAATAGAAATAAAACTATAGGAAGAAATGAATACGATGGCTAAAACACAAAATAAAACAACGAATATATGCATGCGAATATACAAGGGTAATATTTTTAGTGCTGGGGGCATCTACCACAAATATAGCTTAAACATGATTATCTAATGAGACAAATCACTGCACTGATAATGAAGTTTCCACGAGTAAGAATGGTTAGATAGCTTAAAACAAAAAAAAACTTTTTGCTTTGTAAATTATACCTGTTCCTTTCGTCTCATCCAGTAGTACTATATTTACTTGACAAGTGATTGTTGGTATGGTGGTCTGTGAATGTGCTGGTATCATCTCGTCAATCACATGACATTTGCTTCTTTTCGCCTTGTCGCAATTGTTTTTATACCTAGCTCCCTGTTTTTGGATTATGCTACATTTTTTTTCTCACAATTCCAAATATAACGACCCAAAATATTGGGGGGGGGAGGGGAAAGGGGAGAAAACTGCGACTATTCAGTGATATAACCACGCTTTCAGATCGTTTATTTAGAGGCAAAATGACCTCGAAGCCTGTGAATTTGGGCAAATTATCGGCATTGGGTTTGGTAATTTGAACGAGAAAACTTTTTAATTGACCTGTTTTCCTTGTGCAGTGCTTTTAGAGCGAGATTTTGTTCTATTTTAAATTGTACTTGTGTTACCCCCAATTTTTGTTATCACAAGACGTTAAAATTATTGGAGGGGTGGATCGATTATCGCAGCTATTCTATTCGGTAAAAAATCTTTATCTAAATTAATATAAAGCTTATCGAACAAATAAAATCGGCAAACTGGCTGTGTCACCATGAAGTAGGCACTATTTAACAGCTCTTGAAGCATAGTTTTTTGAGAGATTCTAAAACAAAAACGAAGAGAGTGAGCTCTGAATTCTCAATGCAACAAGTATTCATAATACTTCAATAGCAATGTGCGAATTGTGTGGTTACATGTGTGAAATAGACATCAGTCTGTTTTGTTTTGTTTTGTTTTGTTTATCAGTGTAGCAGGGGATGAAGATTAAAAATTAGACAAAACAGTACAAGACTTGATAAAAAAGAACCACAAGACATATAAACATACATGAAACGCGCGATAAAAGCTCTAATACCATGATGGAATCACTATTTTAGCTCAATTTGTGCTCCGACTGTTGTCTGTGCGCTGTTTAAAATGGAGCACTCAGGTATGAGGCTGATTGCTTGTCTGGAATTAGCTCCTTCATAGATGATAACCTACACTATGAAGAATGTGTTTAAGTGAACAAGGTCTCTGTCAAATAGTGCCCAGGCAATTGTATAGTCATATTTGTTTCTGCTTGATGTTTTTGCCTCATGGTTTATGAAATAGCTGCACGAAAACCATAGTGTTGTAATCAAACTTTGAGTAAAAGAGAAGGGTATTATCAAATGTGCTATTATAACTGAATTTCATATTAATGATAGTGAAATGTAGTGATATTGGCATATACAATTTATGTTTAGTAATGTATTCACTCTTTTTTCTATAAAAAAAAAAAGTAGATATAGGAGGATTAAACTATCTTAATATTTACAACAACAGTGGATCAATCGATGAAACAATAATCATATCTTAAAAAATAAAGAGATGGAGAAATGATGGAAACCATTAAAAAGCGGTTCGTCTTTTTCTTCCAGTATATTTTGAATCACGAGGAACAGGCTTTTCACCTTTTTTCCTCTGAATGTCCTTTTTGTGGAGAATCCAATCTTTGGATTTGACTGAAACCCTTTTACCCTTTTTGCCTCTATTTTACACATCGATCATGGGTTTTAATACAGATTTCAGCTGAAAGCAATATTCGAAACAGAAAAATAACTTACTTTGAAAAGCCATTGAACCGAGAATTGGAATTCGAGTTCTCGACAGTGTTTTCGTGTTCACCGGTCAACCCCTGTGGAAGTTGTTGATGACTGGCTGCACCATTAGCCTTACCATTGTGGCCGCCAGAACTTCCAGCAAATAAACATAGGTAGTACTTTTTGGCCTTCTTGGAATTTGGATAATCAATTACTACACCACCAGTAAATCCGCACACTGTAGCGCTTTCCATAATCATGTTTATTTGATCGTCGTTCTCTGGATAGAATTGGAATACTGCACGTGCTCCTCTTCGAAGTGCAATAAACAGAGTGGTAAAAAAGCGCTTTAATCTCTTTCTAGGATTGTTTATAGTTTTGTCTGCATTGCATAGCCATTGAATAACTGAAATACTATTGAAAGTTGTAATTTATCGTATTTTAATGCCTTTATGCAAATATTATTTCATTACATAGCAATCTTCTTCCCACCTATTGAAGCTGCTCAATACCAACAAACGCAGGTAGGAGAGGGTAACAAAAAGTAAAAATACATGTAACAAGGGAATGGTCGGTGTAATACCTTATAGCTCCGTCAAATGTGCCTGGTCTGAATCCCATTCCCTGTCCTATATCCTGCAAAAACAGATCGCCTTCCAAATCTTTGTCAACGGCAATATCTAAATTGTATCAAGATGTTTTTGCGTTTAATACATTTGTCACTACTTTCTATTAAAAATGATATTTTAGTAAATTAAATAAAAAGAAAAGATGTTTTACCTAACATTGATTTCGAGATATCCATGCCTACCCAAACGTGGCCCTCTTCTTCAAGTATCTCTCCGCTTAAACCAGATCCACACCCAATATCCAACAAGAATGCAGTTTGATCCTCTGGAAGGCAAAGTAATTCAACAGCTCTCAAACTCATTTCAGCTTGTATAGTGGTGATTCGAGTACTAATAAGGTCATTATTTTTTGTGTATAGTCAGAAATTTAACGTTTTATTTGCAAATGAATGGAAAAAAATAGTGCTAAAATATGTAACTGTACACGTATTGACTTACTTCTCAGTGTATTTTTTTGCCATATCATCATTGTAGTACTATTTGTATTCGGTTTGATAGAACTTTGTTGAAATGCATTTTAAATTGAAAGTGAAATTCAAATAAAAACGTAATTAATAGCGCATTCGAATCGTGTGTTCTATATACTTACAATTTCTGGAGGCGATATATGCTCTGGTCTAGACATGGTTGAATTTTGTGTTGTTTTTTTTAGTTTGTTTTGAAGAGTAGTGTAATATAGAGCAAAATATAATTGCTTTGCTTCGGTGATCTAGATTCAATGAAAAGTCTAATTCTTAATTTCGTATTGTAATTGTCTTTCTTATACACTGCAACAAAAGATTTTGTTGTATTTTTTTTTTTTTTTGATTTTAGTTAACAGATGTGTTCCAATTTCCAATAATAATTGGTGAAAAAAAATTTTTTTTGGCTAATCAACACAAATAGGTAATTCCAAATAGCAATAAATCAAGCAAAATGGAAAAAACGTGACATTTTTTTAAAAAACCAATATTTAAATGACTGGGCAAAGTAATATGAAGCTCAAAAACAAAAACAAAAACAAAAACAAAAACAGGAAAGAGATCAGTTTGTTTTCTTATCTGAGGAGCCCGGATCCTGAGATTTCCACCTTTCAAGACAAGATTTGACAGCAATAGGCACACCTTGTGCATAAGAAATCCTTGGAGAGTAGTTGAGTAGAGTTTTAGCTTTGGTGATGTTAAAATAACGAGAAGTAAAGGTCATGCCAAAGACAAACGGAACCTCATGCTTGACAACCCCAATACAGGCCAAAAGTTTGAGAAAATACAAGATGAACGTAGCGATTATATTTGGGATAATGATAAGCGGCTTCCTAGTATCACCAACCTGGGCCCATATTAGGCGTAGGAAAGACCACATACCGATTGGTTGGCCATTGGTGATGAAAAAGGCTTGGCCTTGGATCTGTGTGTTGTGACTAGAGGAGAGGAGGTCACTGGCAGAGATGTGGGCATCAACAATGTTATCAACATACGTGAAATCAAACAGCGCCGTATTGTTTCCTACTTGCAGCAAGACCGGGAAGTTCTTTTTCTGCGCAATTAGCGCGCCAGGTGTAGTTTGGGCATCTCCAGGGCCAAAAATTCCAGACGGCCTGATGGCCAGTGTTTTCATTCCACTAGGACTATTTGCAGCAAGACACATTTTCTCTGCAATCGCCTATGTATTGTTGTAGTTGTGTAAGTAGTTGGATAAACTAATTCAGGGCACAATTATACAATAAAAAAACAAAATATACATTACTGTGAATGATCATACTTTGGTTTCTGAATAATAGTCTGCAAACTTTTGTGGATACGGAATAGTTTCATCAACATTAACCAGGGGAGCACCGGAATACACTACACTTGCACTGCTTGTGTAGATAAAGCTCTTCACCTTTTCTTCCTTGCATACTTCCAAAAGTGTCTTTGTACCATCGATGTTTACCATTTTGTGGATATTCTTTGCTGCTTTCATTATCGGAGAAGCTGTATGGAATACTGTTGTAACATTTACGTTTCCATCCCGCAAGATTGCTCGTATTTTTTCCTTGTCATTTATGTCGCTTTGGTAGAATTTATAGCCGTTGCATTCTCCGTCCGGTTTTTTGATATCAAGAACCCGGATCTCAGAATTATCATATGTACCGAACTGCGCTTTTTTCTTTTCAATCAACGCCAGGACGATTCGTTTACCCAAAAAACCCTCACCACCAACCACTAGATATACCTCTTTAGTCTATTCCAGAGCAAGATTTACATTTTTGTATTTGTAATTTTACTTTTCATTATTTCGACTTTTTTATTTTTGATTTTGTGGGTAGTTAGATGCGATTTTAATTAAAAAAACTTACCGACATTGTGTACCAGGGTATAAATTTAGTTGTAATATTCTTCTACAAAGATGGTCTGCATATACTCTTGCAACTGATTCAAATAATGTTGAAAGGAAATAAAAATTTCAGCAAGCCACTCAATATAGATACAAGCGGATGAAGTTTTGTGCTTGGTAATTTTTTTTTTTTGTGCTCAGCAAAGAGAAAATGTTGTCTATCTTTTTTTTGTTTTGTTTTGTGTAGTTACTTTTTTTTTGATGTGCTAATAATTATTTATTCACATGCAAATCAAGACACTTTTTGAATTCATATGCTGTAACAACTTGAAAATGTCAGCCAAAAAATAAATTACAAATCCGTCTATATGAACAGATTTGTAAAATGCAATGTCTTTTTTCTTTTATGTTTATGTATGGTCTCACTCCAGTCTGGTGAGGTTTTGAGACGGCGTGATTTTATTTTAAATATTTGAGAAACCACAACTAGAGCCAAACCAAAACCAAGAACTGCTGAGCCGAGTTTGACTTTGTGCATTTTTAAGATCATGTACTTGTATCTTGGTCAACTTTGAGTATACATGTAATATAGAGAAAGAAATAAACCCGACCGACTCTCTCATAATACTATATTTTTTCCATTTTATTTGTTCCAAAACACATGAACTTGTGGGCATACGAGTTCAAGAAACGGGGTAGATTGTTAACTGTATAACCTACATTCTAAAAAGTTTTTAAAATACTTATGTAGCATGTGATGGATTTGGTTAGTGTTATTGGTAATACTTTACTTTTGCCAGTTAGAGCTGTGATTCCCGTTAATAAGCATATATATAGCTTAACTCATAAGCCAGTTCGCGTTGTTTGGTTGGGTCTTAATTTGAAATGACAAGAAAATGCGTCCAGTTTCGAGTTTTTTAATTCATGATTGGTTAGGTCTTCTTTTTTTATACAAATGGCGTATAAAGTAATCAAGAGTATATAAAAATGCAAGTAGAAAAAAAAAGGGCATGGAGGAAAAAGAAATTTTTCAACTAATTCGCTTTTCCAAAAAGATAAAAGGGATATACCCAGAGAAACAGCGAACAAACGTTATAGAAACGAATTTTCAACATAATGAGTATGGTTAGGTACCAGGTTGTCTACACGTCACAGAAGTACAAAAAGCAGGGTGTGATTTGGAAAGATGGTAAGTAGTCTTTACTGTAATCTCTTAATTAAAACAGATTTATTAAATTTTTGGCAACTGTACGCAATTATAGGAATAGTGGAATTGGTTGACGACAAAACGGTAGAGTTTTTATACGGTTGCGATATAATTTCTATTAACTTTTCAAGAATGGTCGAATCAAAAGTACTAAATCAAATATTGTAAAAATAGATTATACTGAAGGATCTGGAAAAGACAGTATTGACCAAGTAATAAAAAATTTCATGCTAAATTGACAATAAAAATGTAAAACATACTATAAACTGCGTGCGAACCTAATAGGTACATGAAGAAGAAAACAGACGTGGTTCAAATAGATGAAACGCTTGATGTGGGAAAATATTTGGTAGTGTTCAATGAAATAGAAGATGGGGATATAGCTAAAGGAGATATTACTACAACTTCAAAAGCAGAGAAGAGTGATAATAATGCTGCAGGCAGCAGCATCAAAGGAAGGTACCTGATGAGCAATATGAATAGCGGTGGTATAACTTCAAAAGTAATTGCAAAACGCAAAATGGGGATTCAAAAGAGCCAGAATTCGACTTTTATTTCACCGTTTAAAGTAAGTCTTATTATTGGTATTGATACAAGTGAAGTATTTATTTATACTTTTTTAAAAGAAAAATCCTGGTTATGATGGAAAACATGGCTTAAATATACGATAATGGCATAAAGCGGGTAAGAGTGAGTTGAGCATCTTTAAACCTGAGTGAATGTACAATAGAAAATGAAGGTGCAAAAGAAAGAGGAGCCTGACACACAAAAACAGAGTGGCGATGTGGTTACAAAAACACCGAGTGTTAACAACAAGGTCACGATTAATGGTGTAAGGTAAATAATATAGATATTGTGAATAAAGTAAGCGATATTCAAGATAACAAAATTTATGAATGGAAATGTCTTTACTGTAGGACAAAAGTGAATAGAATAAGTTTTCCAAATAAACGAGAAATCGAGATGGAATACTACAAGAAGAGGGGTAGTGGGGGAGTAAGGCTGAGGTTAGATTATGTAAGTATCGATTTGTAAATGGCAGAGTAGGATGTATTGATTAACCAAGGGGTCAAAAATAATAAATAAATGGGTGGATGAATGCATTAAATAGGAGAACTGGGGAGACTATTGTAGAACAATTAAGGGAATGCTGCGAGAGTTTATACAAGATACAATAGCAGAGACAGCAAAGATGTTTTATGAGACCAAAAAAAAGTATATCAATCAAAAGATGATGGCTAGTAAATTGAAGACCCAAAAGATAGAGTATTATGAAGGAATCGGTTTGGTTAGGGGGATGAACGGATACCGAATATCGGGAGTTACTGGTAATAATGGTAATGGCGGTGCAAACAGAAATTTTTACAAATATGGACAAAAGGGAGCAAAAAAGAAAAGTGAAGAATATCAAAAAAACGATACATGGATCATTTCACAAACGGTAGATTTCCACAACGGAATAGTATGCAAAAGTGAATATTATGGAGTAAACAGTGATGGTACAATAATGATAGATGGGGTAGATGAAGATAATAAGGACAAGCTAAAAAAGATATTCGGAGCTGGCTTGGAAAAAAATCAGAGACAGATGTTACAGAAAAAGGATAGAGAATTGGAGAGGGAGATAGAAATGTATTGTTTACGGATGGTGGAAAGTGTGAATGAATGGAGTATTTTGGAAATGTTGGACGAAGTAGAAAAAGACAGTGAGAACGACATTTATTTGAGAAAAGTTTTGATAGGGAAGGCAGATAAGGAAGGAACAAAGGAAATAATGGCAGAGACTGAGGATGAAGTGAGAAACGGGATACAAAAAAGGGCAAAAGAACTGATTGGACAACAACAGCAACTGTATAAGTTGAATCAAGAGCAGTTGCAAGTGGTCACGCGGGTAATAGACAATATAATCAAGCTGTATACAAACAGTTCTAGAGATGAAGCTGAGATCGAAGAAAACGAGAGCAAAAATAAGAACGAGGATAAGAATAAGAATAAAAACGGATGCAGACGAGAGGGAGAAGGACAGGCAATAGTAGTCCATGGACCATTTGGAACAGGCAAGTCACTGGTGACTGCAGTCATAGTTGTGGTATCAGCAGCGCTAAAGCAAGAGTTTGTAGAAATATTTGGGAAGCATCCGACATATGGTGGACTGAGGATGCTGGTGACGTCGATGTCTAACTGTGCCGTTGATAATGTTTTGCAAAAAATAGTAGAACTTGGGTTTGACGATCTAGCACGAGTGGGTAGCCGGCCGCGCGTTAGTAGCAGTATCCGCACCTATTTGATGGCAGCTAGCAATGCAGATATCAACAACAAGTTTTTAGTAGGTGCAACTACAATTATGTGCATGAACATGGGCAATGACGCCAAGTATCCCGTTGTGTTGGTAGATGAGGCTAGTCAAATTACAGAGCATCTGTTGGCAGTGCCGGTGTTGAAATTCAATCCACCTGTGCTGGTAATGGTTGGCGATCATAAACAGCTGCCTCCTACAATGGCCAGCATTGTCACCAACCGGTACTATGCAGAGTCTGGGATTCCATTTATCTACACACTCTTTGAACGGCTTATAAAATTACAGCATGAGCCAATTATCAGGTTGCGCTTGCAGTATCGCTGCCATCCAAAGATTGCAGAGATTGTCAATACGTTATTTTATAACAAACAGCTGATAAATGGGGTTTCAGAGGCTGAAAGACCTGCTCTAATTACCAGCCTACCACCAATCTGTTTTTTCAACGTTGTTTCTCCAACTTCCTCAACCGCTTCAGCCCCAAATCCAACCAAAAATACTACTAGCTGTATGAACAAAAGTGAGCTTCTATTGACTTTAAAGCTCCTGAAATCTATACATACTAATTTTAGTCGGCAATCCAAAACCCATTCAATCGGGATAATTAGTTTTTATAAAGACCAAGTCAAACTGCTTTCAAAACATCTACCATCATTTCCTCATCTCTTCCGGCACGTGAACTCAGCTCCGAATAACGGCGTTGATAATGATGATGAAAATGATGATGTGGCTGAAGATTCTGTAATCACCACAAGTACAGTGGATGCATTTCAGGGTAGCGAGAAGGATATTATTCTCTTTAACTGCGTCAAATCTCTGCCAGCACCAACAACTATTACCACACGAGGACAAGGCTCATCTCATCCTCCTAAACTTCGAATAAATACGTTTTTAAACAACCCAAACCGCATAAATGTAGCACTATCTCGATCAAAATCACACTGTATTATATTGGGCAACGAGTCATTCCTCCTCGCCTGTTGTCCACTTTGGAAATCCATTATTGATTATTGTAAGTTACATGGGTGGTATGTTGATACCTCCTTGGGTGCTACCAACGATACTGCAGATAATAATATCCACCGGTTTGCAATGTCAAAACTATATGCCAACATCAATGGCGATGGTAATCACAACTATTTTTCAAACAACATGACCAGCGATCCGCCTAGTTCTGGCGCTGATATTAATGATAATGAACCTGATAATGAACCTGATAATACCGATACATTGCTCTCTTGCGATCTAGCTAATGACGACGATTTTTACAATCAAGAACACGATGTACCCTCTACTGGTCAAGCCAATAACCATGTTGACTCAACCAGTAGTAGCAACCACACTGTTATTGATGAATATTCTGGTCATGAACGCTTGTTTTTGGATATAGAAAACGAAATGGATTTAAACATCGATTCGATAATATAGCACTACTTTGGTAGCTTTTTTAATTTATTTTTACTTTTTTTTATTGTAGTTTTTTCGGCTTTGTTTTCAAGCTTGGTGTTTCGTCAATCTACAGGATCGGTTCCCAATATATTCTCATCCTTTTTCTTTCTTTTTTTTTTCCACAATATGATTAAAACAACAACAAAAATAAAAACCAGACCAATTCTGATATTAGCAAGTCAAATAAACACTATAACATCCACTCAACTCTCAACTAATATTGATTCACCTATTTTTTGTCACCTCATCAAATTAGCCCAGACACCAACACCAACACCAACACCAACACCAACACCAACACCAACACTAACTAACTCTATAGCCATTGATCATGTCCACTATCCTAAGCCTACTAATTACTCTAAAACATCATGATCAACAGTTTAGCAAAATGGTATCTATCAAGTTGGAACTGTGAGCACACCCAAAATGCTAGCTACTAGCCTGAACCTTGTACTGGTTAACACTAGATAAATTCTGTTAAACCTAGAAAATCGAGCTAACTAAACAATTCGAACAACTCACTTTAGTTGCTAGTAACTCATAATTAGGTGCAAAAAACTCAACCACGGTGGTATATTTGTTGGCTGGTTAACTGTTTATCCTTCTCAACCAACTACACCTTTGTTCTACTTATCATGTAGTCTCCTATAGTTTGTTTAGGTTTCAACTATAGCACATTTGATAAAAGTATACCATGTTCCTCTTTCAGTGCATTTTGGTGAACATACCACAAGACGCTAGACATATTTTTAACGCAATTTTTTATTAATAAAACGTAAATAAAATACTGAAATGCAATAATAATAAACCTGTTAGCCGAGACTGGTAAACACTTTATTATATCTACATATACTTGGCCCATACTCTTCATAATCAGCCTTGCTATGTGCAACCTGGTAGAACTGCTGATCTGTGCTGCCCAAAATACTTCCTCCAAACCATACTGCATGTCTCTGCTTCTTGTGGCTAATCACGTTTACTGCGACTGGGTTTGCTGTGATTGTAAATGCACCACTATCTCCACCCCCAGTCTGTTGCTGTAGTGGGTTTTTGAGTCGCGCAGCCATCAGTTGCGCCTGGTTGCTGCTCTGGCGGTCGTCAACAATTTTGCGCAAATCACGCTGTAGTCGCTTACCAAGGTTGCTGAACATTGTTGACCCACCACTTAGCACAATGTTGGAGTACAAGCCACGGCGAGTATCTATGGGTGCTGATTGGATTGCTTGGTCAATCAGGGTTGGTAGTGGGGTAAGGTAATCTGTGCTAATTATTTCGGGGTTGAAAAAGACTTCGGGACCCAAAAACCGCTCGTATCCAACATCTATGGTTCCACGGTTGTCCTTCAGCATGTGTCGGATAATGTTTTTGCTTGGTTCTAAATCGTACTTCTCGAATTCCTTCACAATATCATGACATGTGTACCCATACTGCTCCTTGATGGTCTTGGCTGTCTCCATCATTTGTTCTGGTGGAATTGGTTCGTTGCGATCTCTCAGCTGCTGCATCACAAAACTTGTGATATCCCGTCCGGCAATCGGCATGCTCTTCAAACTTCCCCCCAAAACATATCCTTCTGCTACTGGAATAATATGTGTTACTCCATCTCCACTGTCGACAACCAGTCCGGTCAGACTTTGATTACTATTTTTGCTCGTCCAGCTAGCTACCAACGCAAGTACAGCCTGTACTGCTATATAAAGCCCATTCACATTGAAACTCTCAAAAAATATTTCGGCCATCTGCTCCCGATTCTCTGGTGCATTCAGTGGTGGTTCAGTGAGTACAAAATAATGGTTTTCCGGCTCACAGCGCATGTATTTAAATATACTAGTCTCCCAAATCCGCTCCATATGGTCCCAGTTTTCAATCTGCCCTTGTCGCATAGGATACGAAACTCCATACATTTGACCATTAGCAAATGCCTCATCCCCTATATAAAAATCCAAGTCCTCTACTCCTCTCTTTGAAGCTATTCCATATCGACTTGTTTGCTTGACATTCTTGTTTGGGAGGCCGATAACTGAGGGTATTACAAATTGCGGATCGGTGTTTCCCGCA
Organism: Zancudomyces culisetae; assembly: GCA_001969505.1. Taxonomy (NCBI): domain Eukaryota; kingdom Fungi; phylum Kickxellomycota; class Harpellomycetes; order Harpellales; family Legeriomycetaceae; genus Zancudomyces; species Zancudomyces culisetae. The sequence goes on from LSSK01001248.1 coordinate 20,757, forward strand.
AATCCCATTTTTGTATACCTATTCAACAGTCGTTTATCAGTTATTTGCTTTTTTTTTATTGCTAAAGATTATATCAACATGATGCATCTATAGACTCTCTTACCCTGTTCCATTATCTATAACTACTGGTGGTAATCTTGACATTTTTGTCTTTTATATGTTTTTATTTGCTCAATCCCGTCTTGTATTTTTTTGATTTAATTCTTGATTGGATTTCTTTACTACTTTTTATTGCTTTTTCTCTCAATTGTTTCTCTTTTGACCCTCAGTTTTTAGTTCAAATTGAACAACGATAGCAAAATTACTTGACTGGAACTAGATGAATAATTGTAAAATACTCTAGCAGAGCATTAGTGTTTTATTGTTTTTTTAGTGCTGTTATTTTATTTTAGTAGCTGTTGTTTCAACCCAATAAACAGCCTTGGCCATTATTGCTGAATTTCAAAAAATGTGCAGTTTTCGTTTGCCACTTTTTAAACTAATTTAATGTCGCCCATGTTGCCATTTTGGCCATAGAAATGTTTTCTACAAAAATGAATTGGCAAACAAATCTTGATATTCACTAAATAGTTTGTCTTTTCTCATTATTATATGATATATACCCTTTCCGGTATGTAGGTTATATATATGCGTCGAAATAAAAAAAACTGGTATTTTCTCTGCAAGATCAGACAACAATTCTTTCATTTGTTTCTTTGAATATCACTACTAACCCAGTTAGTCCCTGTTTTATCCTTTTATAATTATTTCTTACCCCTCCCCCCACCAAAAAAAAAAAATACATTAACAGAAAAATATGTGGTTTGATTGCTCATATCTAAATTAGCATCTCTAGTTTCCACAAATAGAAAAATAACCAAAGCAGAATTTCACAAGTACAAAAAAAAAAGCTTGGGGATCTCTGTCCAAACTATAAAATCTAACTGATATTTTCTTTTTCACAAACTTCGTATTAATTTCTACAAATATTGCAAGAATGTTGAGAGCTGTAATCCGACCCCCTACAAAAAAACACACCGCTACTGTTATCTTTTTACATGGACTTGGTGATTCTGGTCACGGCTGGTCTTCGATCGCGGACAGTTTGTCAAGCTCTTTGCCCCATGTCAAGTTTATCTTTCCACATGCACCCTCAATCCCCATCACTCTCAATTTTGGAATGAGCATGCCTGGTTGGTAATCTCCCCTTTTATATATATATATATTATTAAGGATAATTATTGCTATTATCAACTAAAAACACCAATCAGTACTAATTTTTTATTGACAAAACTTGTACAGGTATGATATTTTCTCGCTCGAGAATCTTGATAAACACGACGAAAAGGGTCTACTGAACTCAGTCTCGCAAGGTAAGTAGATGTAGACGATTTTTTCCTAAGCTACCAATGCATATATACAAATATACAGGCAATCAGGTAACCAAACAGCTAAATAATCAAACACAATAGTCAACAGCTTGATCAGTCAAGAAATTAATCAACACGGGATTTCTGCATCCCGTATAGTCCTTGGTGGCTTTTCCCAGGGTGCTGCCATGTCTTACTTGACAGGTGTAACTAGTGAGTTGAAGCTCGGTGGAATTATCGCACTTAGCGGATATCTACCTCTTGGAAACAAGATTTCCACCATGGTAACAGAAACGAGCAAGGCTGTGCCGATTTTTGCAGGCCATGGAACTGCTGACCCTGTGGTTCGCTATGAGTATGGAACCAAGTCTGTGGATGCTTTGAAGAAACTGGGATATAACGTTGATTTCAAGTCATACAGAGGAATGGAGCACTCTTCATGTCAGCAGGAACTTGTCGACATTGCACAATTCCTTGCTAAAACCATCCCCGATGCATAGGAGCATTAGTATCCTGTAATCACATAGCGCTTTTATAACATGTATTGTTTTATTGACAGCCTCGTCACTCTCACACAATAATAATGATAATAATAACAATAATAATAATAGTTGGGTGTTTTTCATGTTCTAGCCAAAACATGTACATCTATCTGAACTAGCATCAGTTTCTTTTTAGCGCTTCTAATCTCTTCATCAATTCATCCATTGTCGGCACCTGGTTGGCGCTTCCAGCGGAATCTGACACCTTTTTTTCGTCTCCAGTTTGTGCCTTGTTACTGCTATGACTACTATTATCGGCTCTATCTCTAGTACTGGATTCTTTATCCACACTGTTATCATTCTCATTTTTTCTGACTTTCTGTTGTGGTACATTTACTTTGCTGTGTCTGGCTTCGACTTCCTTTTCCCGTTCTTTTTCCTCTTCCTAAAAATATGCATACTTATTTTGTTGTTACTATATCAACAACACCTGTGCATCATGATAAATTTCTTAGATGCACCTTGGTACGTTACCTTTGCTTCGGATTCCTTTGCTCCTCCGCCATTTCCATCATCATCCTCACTCGATTCGTCCTCCGGTTCCTCATCTGATGGTACCCATTTTATTCCATAGCTACGACTTATTTCTCGTAAATATTCTTTGATCAGCAACGGATCAAATTCGCAGATATTGAGTTTGGCTACAAGCTAATATTTTTTTTATCACTTGTTAATTAATTCAATACGAGCACTGTGTGACCACAGCATTCGCTGTTTACTGTTTATTGCTCAACTCTACTACAAAATTTTCTAGGTTACCTGTTCGTTTGCCTTAAGATTCGTATTGTCTAGACTATGCCCTACAAACTCTCGTCCATATAGACTTGTAAATATGTCTTTAATCTAGAGTATCAATGTTAAGCTGTTAGCAGTGTTTCTTTTTTTTGGGGTGGATTACTCATGTGTCCAGGAAACGCTGAAAAGTATGATTTAAATTCTTTGTAGATTCATTCTTAATAGTGTTTAACGGATCCTTTAAAAAATGGGCATACGTTCTCACTGGTATTTAAAAAACATAAAAAACAATACTTACCGTAGCAAATTCCTTGACATTTACCCTCCCTGAAGAATATATTATACTACAAATGACCTCCATTGTCGAATCGTCTAGCTGTTTGCTTTGATCAATAAGTATCAATCTATTTTGCAGCCTTCTGCAGTATTGTTCCAAAAGCTCAAGGGCCTCAATTATATAGTCCTCTTGGATTATCTTTTCGACCTATTCGCGAATTATTTTAGGATTCTCACATTGTATACCGAATTTTTCTTATTTAAAGGTTACCATCACAAAGATAAAATAATGCTTTAAGCTGGAAATATCCCTACTCTTATCTTTGCCACCATTGTTTCGTCTTGCTCTAGCAATCTCGATATTTCTTTTCTTTCTGCTTTTCCTATTGCCTTTTTCTTTTCTCTCAGCAATTTCAATCTATTGGTCGCCAGACCTAGATTAATTTTCAATTTCTCTACTATCTTCTGCATGTTTCTTCGGTCTAAACCCTCTTTATAACAAAATGTTACTATTCCAAATCGTTCAATATAAGAGTATGTAAACAACAAAAGATACAACACATGAGACAAATTGTGTTTCAGTTTAGTGAAATATGCAACTCTGAAACTCTGCCCACCAATCGCGAAACGGCTGAGCTAATAAATGCCAACCAAAAATACTGACATTTTTATTGGACCTTTCGGGCTAGCGAATAAAATACAAAAGAAATAGTCGCAAAGCTTGAATCACGTATTTTACAAGCTTTATATTTGCTTATGATCAAAAGCGTGCCTTAGACGCAATATAGATTTTGTTTCAAAACTGCGCTCTTCTGCATAGGTTACTTTCGAAGATTTTACAGCTATTAAGATATATTAGAGTTATGCAGTATAATCAAGCTACAAATCGAAGCTCGAAGGCATCTGGTAGCACCGGAACTGGCGTCAAGACCAAAAAAAAGACCAAGCCGAAACCACAATCAGGATTCAATCTATCTCAAGTTATCGAAGAAGCACTAGAAAAGGTTGGAAGTGATCGGCAAACCAAAATCACAGAAGTTTGGGTAAAGCCGTCCGGAAAATACGTTTGTAAAACAGACTCTTGTTTCACCAGAAATGAAAGGGAGGGTGATCAACGAGTAGACCTGAATAAAGCTTCCAATATTAAACCCATCACGAGACATAGAACAAGACAGCATGTGTTGATAGATAGCCCGAATTCCAGAAACAAGGTAATACTAAAAAGTCACAGTCAAGAAACATCCAAGAAGAAAAGACAGATAAAAATATCCGTTACTAAAAGAAAAATACGCAAAAAAACACTCCTGCCCGATAAAAAGGACAGGCTTTTACTACAAGGAAAGACAAAAGTAGATAAAAACGAGGTAAAATACGGAGAGAATAATATTTTGGATAAAACTGCACCTAGCAAGCTATATAGAGGCATACAAAGGCGATTGCCAAAGACAACGAAAATTTCAAAGTTAAAAAAAAAGTATCTTGTTCAAAAACATATCATTCATGAGATAAAGCATGGCAATGGTCAGGTAGACGCGAATATTAGCACGAACAATGTGGAAGAGGCAGATAGGGCTACAGAGGTACCTCAACATCAATCTTGCAAAAATAGTACTTTGGGGGTCCAAGATATTAATGGTAAAGTAGGCACAAAAGACGAGTACAAGATGAGAAAGGATATGCGAAAGGCAAAGATTGAAAAGTTTAAGGATTCGCTAAAAGAAAGTACAGAGGTGCTAAAAATGAAAAGCCAGGTTCAAGAATTGATAAAATTTGCTGCTGATGAAAAGCATGATGGCAGAAAGCATTTCAAAAACGGTATAAAAGTCTGCAAACAAATTCAAAAGATAAAAAGCCAAGCTATGTTTACTAATGAGGCAGAAATCCAAAGGTATCTATTGTATTTTTTTTAATATTTCATTAACATGCTACAAATACAATCTTAATGCAAATGGGTATCTTAACAATAGCTATGTCACGCAGCTAATAACGCCTGAGCTCCAACAGATAGTCTTAGGCATAATAGAAAAGCTGACCACGTACCAGAGCAGAAATAGCAAGAATCGGGGTAGTGGGTATAAACAAAGGTACTATACCGGATTAAGGGAGGTATGCAGAAAGGTCAAGCTGAGCGAGAAGGGTCTAGCTCCTACAAATTATAGCAAAAAGATACACAGCGTGATTGTTAGTGTTAATATCCAACCAACTGATTATGCTAAAAGAGAGTTCCCTGCAGACCCGACCTCTTTATTAGAGAAATGCAAAGCCCAAAATGTTCCAGTAATTTATTCCCATACGCGGAAGCAGCTTGCACGGATAGTCTCTTCCTGTTCGGAAAAGAAAATCAAGTCGATATCCTGCCTTGGTCTATCTTTTATTGATGGTGTGAATGAGGAGCATGCAAAAATGGTAGCCATGTCCAGTGAGCTAAGTGCAGAGTGGGTGCGCCAGTTCAACAGCCTATGTGAATAATTGGCGTCATTGGTACTATTCTAGCTTATTTTCTTTTTCCAAGTGACTACCATCACACAAAAAAAATGTATTATTAATTGTCTGAACCCGGTGCCATAAACAGAGTGGTCGTACTACTGTAACGTGTAGTGGATATATTTTAAATCAATACTTGATGATGTTTAGAGATGGTATAATTTCTTGAGTTTTATTTAAAAAAAAATCACATTTCTAAATACTTGAGGATTATCAAATACCCAATCTGTAATCCTTTGTTAAAAGAAAAAAGCACCAATATACCATTAATTTTCTCTGACCCTACTTCATCTTTGTTTCACACTGCGATTTTTGCACTATTTTGTCTCTTGTGTGTGCTACGCAGATACCAACATAGAGCAGACCAACTGAACCCTTTTCCTGCCATGTCTCCTATTTTGGACACAACATCATATCTTTATTTTACATTTGACCCAAAATAGCTATTAACTCTTATTAATTATTGAGCTTTCACTGATGAATAAACTCCTCAATAGACAATCAGTTCTTTAGAAATGTTATTGAAAAACTATTGTGAAACAACAGTTTGGTGGTGCAATTGATAAGAATACTGATGTATACTGCTAGTACACGGTGTGGAGTGTATGTATAGATTTAGTATACCCTTTTCAGGGTTCAGTGACAAAGATATCAATATATGTTTTCTTGTTAGATTCGGTTTTGCCTATTGTGGTT